>JAQOTM010000047.1:185075-283212 GCA_029168755.2 Tillandsia fasciculata | reverse complement strand
ATCCAAGTATGCCCTGGAGTTGGTCAAAAGTTTGACCTTGAAAATTCGAAAGATTTTTCCAACTCCAATGGGGAAATAGCCACCAAGGGACTTGGAAGTGAATCAACAATGTAGACTATGTAGACGAGAAACGTAGGGTTTAGGTTAATAAGGATCTAATAGGGGAAAAAACACCTAGAGGGGGGTGAATAGGTGTAAACAATAAACACTCAAAAATCTTTGTGCGATAAAACCCAATGCGGAAAAATAAAAGAACACACAAGAATTTTTACGTGGAAAACTCCAAACCGGAGTAAAAAACCACGGGACCGATAACACGGCGAAATCCACTAGAGTTAACACACGTACAAGGTGATATAACGTACTCACAGACGACTCAACCTTTTACCATACGCCCCTAGTCGATCTTCTCCGCTCGCTCCGCAACGCTTCTCGAATCCACGATTTGCGCCGCCAACGCTGAATCCACAGCGTCCAACGTCGAATCCACGACGTCCGACCGAATCCACGGTCTTCACCCAATGGTACGCTTCGAATCCACGAACGCACCTCGCTCCGAATCCACGAAGCGATAACACCTTGAATCCACAAGGCCACGCGAGTCCACGCGCCGATTTTGGGTAAATCGTTGTTTGTTTGGGTGGTGATGATCCGCCGAATACTTAGATCAAGAGTAGATCGGAAATACCATCTAAGTATTCATTAGTTTGATTCAACTCAAGATATGAGTATGAAAATCCTAGAATCAAACTAATCAATATAGATGAAGAACCATTAAATAGATCTAATGATTTCCGTTCTTCTCTATATGTGGATCTAAGGCCGTATAAATGATATTTGAAAATGACGGCTCTTTTTCCATGTGTGGATGCCCTAGAAATGAAAAGGAAGGGCTATTTATAGGTTAGAAACCCTAGGAAGAATATTCGGATCAAAAACAAACTTTTCTGGAAAGTTTTACGGGCGACGATCCGGACTGCGCAAGTCACGATCCGGATCGCTTACGCGTAGAGAGCAATTTCCAGAAAACCGCCTGTTCGGGATCCGGATCATAATCTACGATCCGGATCGTTCATACAGTTTTACCAGAACAATGTGTTCGGGATCCGGATTGAGATTCCACGATCCGGATCGTTCAAGCCAACAGGTAAAACTCATGTTCGGGATCCGGATCATCAAATGCCATGATCCGGATTGAACTAGTGTATGAACGAGCACCCTTCGGGATCCGGATCGAAACGACATGATCCGGATCCTGAACATGTCCCATGTCCAGTTTTTGATGAATATGCAATTAAAACCTCTTCCGGGTGTTTCTACACTATAAGAAGTATTCGGATCATCACAAATTATTTAATTTAACGTACCTGATCCTTTTGAATTCTTCTTTCTTGAGATTGAGGTAGTTGATCCAGAGTTTCTTCATCTTCAATCTTCAAGACTTAAACTATTCACGAAATGCGCCAACTCAAATTCCGTAACAATCTCCCCCTTTGGCGGTTTCGTGACAAAACACAGATCCACAAAGAAAATTCAAAAAGGATATTTTTGTTGCTATCACCATACAACAAAAATTTACAAAAGAGTTCCATGAAAATAAAAACATGAGACAAACTCCTAGAACAGACTCTAGACTTAGACATCTGTAACTTCTGCACACAGAAAACATTCTTGACAAACAAAATCGTTAGATACCTCAAGAATTGAAACATTGAAAACCAAATGCAGAATTAGAGTTTGATCTCATCATGACATTTGAAAGAATCAGATATGTGAAAGAACATAGTTAAAACCAACATATCATCTAAGCAGTTGAAAACCAAATGTCAAAGTATGTTAGTCCAACATCAACTTGTTAGTCATATTACATGCCCAAATAGTTAGTCAAATAGTTAGTAGCAGCATGTCACAATCCACAAAAGAAAACCCAAGTTGAGTTGAGATTCATACTTACCTTGATTCATTCCTTGATTCATTCACAGTCATTGTTCAGAGTTCATTGTTTTTCATTGTTCAGAGTTTATAACTCTTCAACTCTCACTCTCATTCTCTCCCCCTTTTTGTCACAAATAAAGCCAAAAATGTAGCATGAGCTACAATATGTAAGGAGAGTAAACAAAAAGTTCATAAGTTTCTAACAATATGCACAAAAGAGAATTAACCTAAGAATATGCACAAACTGAGAGTTAAACTAGACTAAAAGAATCAACTAAACTAATCCAAATTCAGTTATCGAGAAATAAATCCTGCACAAAAAGACAAAGTTAGTTATCAGAATCTGAAAAGTCTGAACTCATGCAACCAATCTTGGACATAATCTTTCGCATCCGCTTGTCCATTGAGTTTATTTTCTTCGTGATGGTGATGTGAGCTGCTGTGGTTAGCTCCAGTTCATTCGCAACCCTTTGTTGTTCCTTCAACATTCGTTCCTGCTGAACGGATAGTCGTTGCTGCAACTTGAAAATTGAAGTCAATGATGCTTCATCATCTGTGCCAGGTGCTTGATGAGATGGTGATGCATCCGTGTCAGGCTTCTTTCCAAATGCAGAAGCTTGAGTGACATGAGGCAGCTTGTGAAGAGATTTGACAATTGTGGACTCATCTATCATGTTCAAACATTGATGATACGTCGCCGAGGTGATGTCAACTTGAAATTTCTGTAAGATCCTCATTATGATCAATGGAAAAGGAATTCTTTCGGTAGGATGAGGATGCTCAACATATCGTGTCATTCTGTTCCAGATGATGTATGGTATGTTGACATTCAATGCCCTTGCTTCTGACGGGTGTCCTATGAGATATAAGAACAACAACCGTTCCCATCTCACAACCTTCGTCTGCATGTTTGGAAGTATATTGTAGCAAGTGATGAAGTTCAGGAAGCGATATTCCAGACGAAGTTCTTTGGATCGAACTGATTTGTTCGTTGATTGAGTTCCCTCGAGACAAATCCCCTCAATAACTTTACACCATAAAGTATTTGTCAAATCCACTCCTTTCAGATAGTGAGCTCCTCTTCCGCTTGCTTCCATTCCCAAAACCTCACCAATCAACTGTGGGGTGATTTTAATTCTCGTTCCTTGGATATTCGTATAGAATTCCATCGGACCGTTCTCAAATTCGCGAAGATGCCGTGCGTTGGTATAGAAGGTCCTCACATGGTGCAGGCAGTATCCGAGAGTTTCCGGGAAGCGACATACTTGAATGAGATTTGCTTCATCAATCAAAGTACCAAATTCAGGAGAGTGACTTCGTAGAGCTTCAATGTTCACGTGTCTTTCGCCAATGCACTCGCGATGTGCAAATGCTCTAAGCCGGTCATTGTTAACAAACACTTCTTCATCTCGTGGCGGAGAGTCCGGAGCTATTGGTGGTTCAACATCGGTCTCCTTTCTCCGTCCAAAACGTCGAGCGAGCCGCTTACGTTTTAGAGAAATAGTTGGGGCAGGCATAGGAGCCTTCCCAGAGTTCACTGGTGCTTTTCCTTTTTGCTTCGAGTCAGCAGGCACAAACTCGTCATCATCATCGTCATCCGTTAACATGTCCCAGTGTACTTCATCTGGGTTTTTCTCAAGTTCAGTATCACTGATAATTTCAACCTCTCCTTTTCTTTGAACTTTCTTAGCCCTCTTCAACTTATTGGTTGGTCTAGTGAGCACCATCGAGATAAGTAACAGTACCAACCAGGAGAAAGTCATTGATCCTAGTGCTTTGAGTTCTAAAGAGAATGTCCTGTGAAAACCAACTCAAGAACATATGAAAAATTGTCAAATTTTGAAAAATCTTAACACATTGTACCTAGACAATCATAATCATATAGAGAAGCTAAGAATCAAATTAGTTTTCCAAAAAGAATGTTAAAAATAGATCAATTTCATGTTTTACACAAATTCCTCTTTTATGCCCTAAAACCGAATTTTTAGAAATCGAAGGCTAAAAACTCGTTAATCATGCAAAAACCCAGCATAAAAGCAAAACTAATAGATCCAGAGTTCTTATTTCAAAAGAAGTTTGATCAAAAACCGTTCACAAACGAAGAAAATCCATCTTTTCTGCTCGCGTTTGATGAAAAAACCTAAAAACTGTGAAAAACCGAGTTTTGATCATGAAAACTTACTTGAATCCGAAGAAGCTTGAGTTTTGAAGCACTAGGAAGCAAGAGATCTAGAAAGAGAAACTCTAGAAGCTTGGAAATCAGAAATTTTGGTAAAGAAATCTTGAATCTGAAAGTTTCTATAAGAAGCCCTAGCCGCGATCCGGATCGGTCGTGAATGAGATCCGGATCGGCCACATACAGGGAAATCCTGCATTCGGGATCCGGATCACTTGCCACGATCCGGATCGGCTATACGCAGGGAGAGAATCCTGCGTTCGGGATCCGGATCACTTTGCCACGATCCGGATCGCCTACACCTTTTTCTCCAGAAAAGTTAAAAAAATACAATAAACTCCAGAAAAAGTATGTAAGCATTTTATCATGTCAACTTTAAACAAATAGCATCGTTCCATACAACAAGAAATAGATTATGCAAAATCTATCAAAAATATCCAAAAATGAAACGAAGATTTACGAAAGTTAAAACACTTAAAGTTGAACAACTTCAATTACATCTATCTTGATCCTATGTGTAATGTCTTTATCAAATCATCAATTTCAGTAAAGAAAATGAAGTACCAAGATCAATAGATGTTTGAAATCCCAGATAAGTTAGATAATATATCTAGACAATCTGTTGAAGGAGTGGCTCTTTGAGCATCTTTTACTAAAAATCCCACCTTATACCAACCATGAAATACGACTGAGTCAAGTATTTCAATATGAGTTTCATCAACAATTTTCAAAACAAAAAGTTTGCTTTTCATTCATGGAGTTTCTTTTTCTTTCATTTTCTCCATGTGGTGGTAGTTTTCACACTCCTCACTGGGATGTAACTCTTTCCACATCTTTTGAGCATTTCACATTTCATTGACTCCCCCTCAATTGGCTATCAATTATTTAATATATAAGGTATTCAACCAACCATTGATCTCGAATTCATACTCGACTAAGCAATCAAATATGATAATGACTATACCAAGAGATCATTGAGAGAGAAATTGACTTTGATCACTTAGAAGATGGTTTAAATAACGTAAATGATCATTGCAACATTGAAATATTATGACATCAAAGACATAATAAATTTCTAAATGCATGTCAAGGATGCAATTAAAGTCAATTATGATTTATGCTCAATTAGTGTGCTATGTACAAAACATAGATAAAGAACAAAACAAAAACAAAAACAAAAACAAAACCTAATCTAAGCAAAGGTTTCAAAAGAGTTTATTTCAAGGAAAGCATGCCAATTGCTTTACGCAAGTGAATAAAACGTTTTTGATCCAAAGGTTTTGTTAAGATGTCAGCTAATTGATCCTCAGTTGAAATATATGACAGTTGAAGAATGTTTGATTCAACTAGCTCTCTAAGAAAATGATATCTAAGTTCAATATGTTTTGTTCTAGAGTGCAACACAGGGTTTTTAGAAATGTTAATAGCACTAGTGTTGTCACATAAAATGGTTACCGAAGATGTTGAAATTCGGAAATCGCTCAACACGCTCTTCATCCAAATCAATTGGGTTGAACAACTTCCTGCAGAAATGTACTCCGCTTCGGCAGTCGAGAGTGCTATGCAGTTCTGCTTTTTACTGTGCCATGCAACAAGGCAGTGGCCAAGATAGAAGCATGCACCACTCGTGCTTTTCCGGTCATCCACAGATCCAGCCCAATCGGCATCTGAGTATCCAACAATATCCAAAGTCGTTCCCATAGGATACCAAATTCCGAAATTGATTGTACCTTTGATATACCGGATGATCCGTTTCACCGCTTTCAGGTGAACCTCCTTCGGTGCTGATTGATATCTCGCACAAATCCCAACACTGAAGGATATATCCGGGCGACTAGCCGTGAGATATAGTAGACTTCCAATCATACTGCGGTACAGTTTCTCGTCTACATTCTCACTTTGTGATTCACTTCCAAGTCCCTTATGGCTAGTTCCCATTGGAGTCGGAAAATCCTTAGAATTTTCAAGATCAAACTTTTTGACCAACTCCAGTGCATACTTGGATTGACACAAGTGAATTCCTTCATCGTTTTGTTTAACTTGTAATCCAAGAAAATAATTCAATTCGCCCATCATGGACATCTCAAATTCGCTTTCCATGGTCTCCGCGAATTTAGAAGCATCATTATCTCTTGTTGCTCCAAAAACAATGTCATCGACATAGATTTGAGCAACTATGAAATTGTTTTGATAATGCTTCACAAAGAGAGTCCTGTCAGCTCCCCCTCGAGTGTAGCCCTTTTCCAAAAGGTGCTTTGTCAACCTTTCGTACCATGCTCGCGGTGCTTGTTTCAGACCGTAAAGAGCCTTTTTCAGACGAAAAACATGGTTAGGTAGTTTATGATCCACAAAACCTTTCGGTTGAGCTACATAAACTTCCTCATTTAAAAATCCATTTAAAAAGGCGCTCTTAACGTCCATTTGAAATAATTTGATTTTAAAATGACAAGCAATCGCAAACAATATACGAATGGACTCGAGTCTAGCTACAGGGGCGAAAGTTTCATCAAAGTCTATACCTTCTACTTGAGAATAGCCTTGAGCAACTAACCTTGCTTTGTTCCTGATGATAGTACCTTCTTCGTTTTTCTTGTTCTTGAAGATCCATTTGGTACCTATCACATTGTGTTGCTTCGGAGGCTTCGTCAGTTCCCAGACTTTGTTTCGCTCGAATTGATGGAGCTCTTCCTGCATTGCTTTAATCCAGTAATCATCTTGGAGAGCTTCATCAACATTCTTTGGTTCGATTTGAGATACATAGCATGCAAATCCGCAAACCAATTGTCTCCGTGTTCTAACTCCTTCTTGTGGATCTCCAATTATGTTCGATTCAGGGTGATCCTTGGAGATGCGTAACGTTTGAGGTAGAGGAGTAGGCGGAGGTACACGAGATGATTCCTGCACATCAGATAAGCTTGAAGAACCGTTAGATGCATCAATATTATTATCGAAAGAATTGTTAGAAGAAGATGCATTAGCAGGTGTATCATCATCAAGAGAGATATCGAGGGTAGATTTTTCAGATTCAAAGTGAAAAGCTTCATCTACCTTAACATTTATCGATTCTACGATCGTCTTAGATTCTAAGTTAAAAACTCGATATGCTCTGCTGTTTGTAGAATAACCTAAGAAAATCCCTTCGTCACTTCGAGAGTCAAATTTTCCAAGATTTTCACGATCACGTAAAATAAAACACCGACTCCCAAAGATGCGAAAATATTTGATGTTAGGTTTTCTACAAAACCAAAGTTCATATGGTGTATTCAAAGTCCCCGGGCGCAAATACACGCGATTGATAACATAGACAGCAGTGTTCACCGCTTCAGCCCAAAAATATAAAGGTAAGTTCCGGCTGTGAAGCATAACACGTGCCATTTCCTGTACGACCCTGTTTTTGCGCTCGACTACACCATTTTGTTGAGGTGTGTAAGGTGCGGAGAATTCATGTTTAATGCCATTAGAAGTGCAAAAATCAATGAATTTGGAATTTATGAATTCCCCACCTCTATCACTCCTAACTCGAGTAATCCTTTCATTCTTTTCTATCATAATACGATTGCAGATTTCGAGAAAAGAATCAAAGGTATCAGCTTTTTCTTTTAGAAAGGCTACCCAAGTATATCTAGAAAAGTCATCAACCAACAAGAAAATATACCATTTACCTCCCAGAGATGGTTGACGAGTTGGCCCCATTAAGTCCATATGCAAAAGTTCCAAAGGCCGTTTTGTACCTATGTGGTTCAAATTCTTGTGTGCAGTCCTAGACTGTTTTCCCTTTTGGCAACCGCCACACACAAGGTTTTGTTCAAAAGAAAGTTTCGGAACCCCCTTGACCACATCTTTATTTGAAATTCTAGCAAGTTCCTTAAAGTTTATGTGACCTAGCCTTTCATGCCAAAGTGTTTCATTTTTCAAAGATGCTAGGTTACATTTTTCAGAAATCTTAGAAGGAACTACATAACAATTGTTTTCTGATCTAACCCCCTTTAAAAAGAAAGCATGGTTCATGTCAGTTACAGTGCATTTATCAGATGAAAAATTAACTGAATAACCACTATCACACAGTTGACTTATGCTTATGAGGTTAGTCTTAAGGCCATGAACAAATAACACATTATCTAGAACCGGGCCATCTGGAATAGCTACCGTTCCCTTTCCAACAATTTTGGAAGACCGACCATCTCCGAAAACAACAAGTCCTCCGGAGTTTTTCTCAAAAGTTTGAAAACAGTTTTTATCGCCGGTCATATGACGGGAACACCCGCTATCCAGATACCAAGACGAACTATCATATGCATGCAAGGAAACATTGGTAGCAAGACAGGGAAAGATTTCACCTTTGCGCACCCAAACCTTTTTGGAATGCGTCGGTAATGGTCGTGAAGTTGATTTCCTAGGTGAGAGCGTCTTGCTTGAAGAATTGCTGCTCCTTGATGATGTCGTCTTGAGCGGTGTACTACCAAGGCTCTTTTCCTTCAATTGATTGGAGTTGTTTTCCGAGGAATAGCCCTTTTGGTAGTCATTGCAAGATGTGCTTGAGGTGTGCGTTTGGCTCCAGTCTTGCAATTTCTTCTTATGTGCCCTGAAATGCCACAACGAAAACATACCTTGGTTCTTGTCGATTCCGAAGAGGATGTAGTAGGTTGTTGTCGTTGCTTGTCGTGAACACCGGTGTCGGAGGAGGAGATACCGACTGAGGCACAAATACTGTACCACTCGAACTTGGAATGTCTCCAGTTTGAGTGTATCCGAGGCCGAACTTATTTCTTTGACCGAGACCAAGAAGTCTGTCCAACTTACTCCTTCCAGAAGAAAATCTCTGTAAGTCATCCTTTAGTTGGCGTATGGTCTCTGTCATTTCCAATTTTTCCTGTCGAGCCTCGCCGTAGAGCTTCAAGAAGTAATTCGCTTTGTTCACCATATCTATATAATTCTTCTCGAAATGCTCATTGGACTCTTGAAGGGAAACATTTGTCTTAATCAGATTGTCCCTTTCCACTTCAAGATCGGTTGAGATAGAGGTTACTCTTTTTACTTCTTCTTCAAGATCCTGCAATCTCTCTTTCAACCCCTTGTTTTGTTTAGCCAGTTTCTTTGAATCCCTCAAAAGTTATGGTAGGCTAAAACAAAATCTTCACCTTCCGAATCATCTGATTCATCGTCCGTTGCAATCTTTTCAACAGTGGAGTTGGACAGTGAGTCGGATGTACTTGCCATTAAGCACATGAAGGATGAAGATGTGGTGGACGCGTGGAAAGCTGTCGCGTTGTCTTCTTCATCACTTGACGATGACTCATTTGACGTGGAGTTGTCATCCCAAGTGACGACTTGCATCGCTTTCTTCTTAGCCGGATTCTTGTTGGGACATTCCGTTGCAATGTGGCCGTAGCCTCGACATTTGAAACACTGAACTTGTCCCTCAGAACTTTTCTTATCCTTTGAGAAGTTCTCTTGGCTTCTTGACTTGTAGCTTGAAGAACCCTTGCCTTTCTTCGACTTTCCGAAGGATGGAGTTTTGCTTGAATTTCCCCTTCGAAAGTTGCGGCGAAACTTCCTTGTCAAGAGAGCGAGCTGCTTCTCAAAGTCCTCCATAGAAATGTT
Organism: Tillandsia fasciculata; assembly: GCA_029168755.2. Classification (NCBI taxonomy): domain Eukaryota; kingdom Viridiplantae; phylum Streptophyta; class Magnoliopsida; order Poales; family Bromeliaceae; genus Tillandsia; species Tillandsia fasciculata. Next base: position 273,500 of record JAQOTM010000047.1, on the reverse strand, counting down.
CTCGTCGTCGTCCGAGGAGGATGAATCCGCGTCTTCTTCTTTAGTTGATTTCAATGCGTAACCTGAAGACTTAGAAGAGGATGCCTTTCCAGAAGAATAGTTAGTAGGAAAAGTCATTTCATAAGTTTGTAAAGCACCTACTAATTCTTCTACACGCATTTCGTCCGGGTGTTTAATTGTTTCAATGGCTGCGACCTTCGGGCGAAATCGTTCAGGAAGAGTTCTTAGAATTTTTCTTACAACTTTAAATTCTGGAATCTTCTCTCCCAAGTTAGCACATGAGTTCACGATGTCTTGCAATCGTGTGTAATAGTCAGTGAAGGATTCATTCTCTGCCATAGAGATAGAGTCAAACTTGCTCGTAAGCATTTGCAGTTTCTGAATCTTCACTAGGTTAGTTCCCTCATGCGTAACTTGAAGAACATCCCAGATTTCTTTCGCAGTCTCACATGCCGAGACGCGAGAGAACTCAGTTTGTGACAAAGCATTAAATAGAGCATTAATCCCTTTGCCATTGTAAGAAGATAAGTCTATCTCTTCCTTGGTCCATTTCGACCTAGGTTTTAAGGTGCGAACATCATCTAAAATTTCAGTTGGATTAGACCATCCTAATTCAATTGATTGCCACACCCTTTCGTCGATGGAAATTAAGAAAGCTTTCATCCGTACTTTCCAGTACGCATAATTTGTTCCATCAAAGAAAGGGGGTCGATTGATGTTTCCACCTTCAACCATTGTTTACAACCCTATTCCCGCTCTGATACCACTTGTTGGGTTTAGGTTAATAAGGATCTAAATAGGGGAAAAAACACCTAGAGGGGGGTGAATAGGTGTAAACAATAAACACTCAAAAAATCATTGTGCGATAAAACCCAATGCGGAAAAATAAAAGAACACACAAGATTTTTACGTGGAAAAACTCCAAACCGGAGTAAAAAACCACGGGACCGATAACACGGCGAAATCCACTAGAATTAACACACGTACAAGGTGATATAACGTACTCACAGACGACTCAACCTTTTACCATACGCTCCTAGTAGATCTTCTCCGCTCGCTCCACGACGCTTCTCGAATCCACGATCCGCGCCCAACGCTGAATCCACAGCGTCCAACGTCGAGTCCACGACGTCCGACCGAATCCACGGTCTTCACCCAATGGTACGCTTCGAATCCACGAACGCACCTCGCTCCGAATCCACGAGAGCGATAACACCTTGAATCCACAAGGCCACGCGAGTCCACGCGCCGATTTTGGGGTAAATCGTTGTTTGTTTGGGTGGTGATGATCCGCCGAATACTTAGATCAAGAGTAGATCGGAAATACCATCTAAGTATTCATTAGTTTGATTCAACTCAAGATATGAGTATGAAAACCTAGAATCAAACTAATCAATATAGATGAAGAACCATAGAATAGATCTAATGATTTCCGTTCTTCTCTATATGTGGATCTAAGGCCGTATAAAATGATATTTGAAAATGACGGCTCTTTTTCCGATGTGTGGATTGCCCTAGAAATGAAAAGAAGGGCTATTTATAGGTTAGAAACCCTAGGAAGAATATTCGGATCAAAAACAAACTTTTCTGGAAAGTTTTACCGACGGCGATCCGGATTGCGAAGTCACGATCCGGATCGCAGACGCAGAGAGCAATTTCCAGAAAACCGCCTGTTCGGGATCCGGATCATAATCTACGATCCGGATCGTTCATACAGTTTTACCAGAACAATGTGTTCGGGATCCGGATTGAGATTCCTGATCCGGATCGTTCAAGCCAACAGGTAAAACTCATGTTCGGGATCCGGATCATCAAATGCCATGATCCGGATTGAACTAGTGTATGAACGAACACCCTTCGGGATCCGGATTGAACCGACATGATCCGGATCCTGAACATGTCCCATGTCCAGTTTTTGATGAATATGCAATTAAAACCTCTTCCAGGTGTTTCTACACTATAAGAAGTATTCGGATCATCACAAATTATTTAGTTAAACGTACCTGATCCTTTTGAATTCTTCTTTCTTGAGATTGAGGTATATGATCCAAGTTTCTTCATCTTCAATCTTCAAGACTTAAACTATTCACGAAATGCGCCAACTCAAATTCCGTAACAACAAATAACTAGGATGCTCAAGTGCAATACAATGCAGAACCTAATGCCGGTCAATAAATAAATAAAATAATACCTGTCACCACAAGGTCGGCTGCTGTAAAATCCTCCACCTGAGCAGCGTAGACCCGACCGCTCTGAGCCGGCGGCCGATGATCCGCAGGATAAAAAGAAGGTGATCCGCTCGCTGGAGCATAAGACCGCTGAGCTGACAGCTGCTGCTGAGGCGGAAAAGGAGCCGATGCTGATGAGGGTGCCGCTGAAGTCGAAAGGGGGCACGAAGCTCGAATGTGACCCGACTGTCCACATTTATAACAACGACCCCACCTCTGATCGTAAGTGTGCGACAAGTGAGATCCTCCACAGAATATACATCTGTCGCTGTCGCGAAGCCGTGGCTGTCCCGCCGACTGCTGGCTCTGTATCTGATGCTGAGACTCCGGCTGCTGCTGCGATGGCCTCTGCGATCCACTAGGCTCTCGCTGTTCCGCACGCCCACGGCTAAGTAACTGAGGCCGCGGTGGTCTCCACGAGCTAGCCTGTCCCTCATCCTCGGGTACTGGTCGTTTCCTAACGGAACTCGGTGCAACCATCCCGCCTCGCCTCGCCACCACTGTGTCGCCTCTCTCCACCCATTCAGCATGCTCGACGGCCTCCTTAAGAGTCTGGAGTCGCTGTGCATGCACTAGGGTATAAATCTCGCTGCGGAGGCCTGCCTCGAATAACTCGACCTGATGTGGCCCATCACGGGCGACATAGGGCACGCAGTTAAGCAACCGTATGAACTCCTGATGGTAATCCTGAACTGACCGGTCGCCCTGCTGAAGGTTCTTCAAATCATCCTCCAGTTTCCTCTTCACGCTGGTCGGAAAATAGGTATCCAATACCATACGCCGAAACTCAGACCAGGGTAACTGTCGAGAAATCTGAAACTCCCGTGGCTCCACCCGACGCCACCAAGTATCTGCATCTCCATCTAGGCAGTGTACCGCCATATGAACTCTGTACCTCGGGTCGATGAAGAAATCCCTGAAAATCTTCTCCATTGCTGATAGCCATGTCCCAACCTCCCACGGCGGCATATCCCGCCCCGAGAATCTAGGCGGTCCGTGCTGACAAAACTTATCAAGTTTGTCAGCAATATCCTACTCCTCGGCCAGGGTCAAAGGCTGGGCCACTCCCCGAGCCCCGCTACTCGATGATGGCGCCGTCGGCACAAGTGGTACCACAGGTGATGCCGGGGCGTCTAAAACTGTCGGAGGCGGCGCCTCTCTCTGCGCCAGTAGCTGCTCAATCCGCTGCTCCTGCCGGCGGTTGCTCTCAACCAATTGGGCCACCAAGGCCCTCAACTCAGTAATCTCAGAAGGTCCAGCCTATCCTGGCTCAACAGGGGGGGTAGGGACACCCCGGGTAGGAATCCGACGTCGGGGAGGCATCTGCCACAAAAAACCACAAGTCAGCCACACAACCACACATGACCCAATCTAGCGAAAGTCAAGGACATCCCTCTATTTCTGTAACTTTATGTTGTCTGCAGCCAACATAACTGTCCCACAGAAATAGGATATGTCGATCCCTCTTCACTCACTGGAAGAGTCCAAAAACTAAATCACCGACTTTCGCAAAATGTCACGTCCCTCACGCCCTATCATCCTAGGGCTAACCAAAAGCCTAGGGTTTCCTAAGTCCCAACTGACCTATCCCTAAGCTCTGATACCAACTTAATCTGTCACGCCCCGAGTGTAAACCAGAACTCGGGCTCGTCTACAGATCCGCCGTGCACACGGAATTTTCCGCATACACGAAGCGTCGGTAACCTGCTCAGATAAATCAGATACCAAAATAGAGCAATAAAACAGAGCTGAACAGAAAATACTACATCTCAGACTGAACTGGAAGTAAAATACAAAATACTGTAAAATAAAGTACAAGTCTCTCTCCCAGCTCACCACAAATAAACAACCAGCTGGCTAAAGCCAGACCCCAAAAGTAAAAGTACAACTGTCTGAGATAGGATACATAAGAGGTGCAAGTCTAGCTAACTCACTGTCGGGTCCACTGTCTAGCTACTCTGCCGTCCTCTCTCCTCGACCCGCCGCTGTATGTCCAACAGCACCCGCAGAAGGCTCTGCAAAACAAAGGAGAAGGAAAGAAAAAGAAGAATGGGGGTGAGAACTACTAGTAAACCAGTAGCCTCCCCTAGTGGGTAAAACCTCAAACTCTGACACACCCACTAGGTCTACCAGAGGCAAAAAGGAAAGGAGTATGGTAAGCAATGATGACTGCTGAAGAAAGGAAACTACCACTACTATGCCTCTAAGATACAGTCCTAGACTGGAATAACCGTATGCGACAGTAACCAACCATCCCAGATGGACCCAATCTGTACCGTCCTCATCATCGGGCAAGTAAGCCGCGCCGATGTGATAGCAAAACTGTCCATGACTGCCTGGCCCCCGCCTCCGGAGGGGAACTCGAGGGGAGTGACCCACTCGAGGAAAGCACCACCGGGCAATAACCGCGCCGGTATAATCAACATCAAAAGTAGGACTAGATCACAACTGTAAAGCCCCCAGTGGAACACACCCCTCCACTAAAAGAAACACAGATTCCCCAATCTGATGCACAAATGAACATCCGGTCGATCGCCCAAAATCCGCGGTCGCCGCAATACCCGCTAAACCATGTCCTACCACCGACATCCTATAACCGACATCCGGTCAACCGCCCAATATCCGCGGTTGCCGCCAAAACCCATAATCCACAATCCAGGCCCCTGCTACACTAACCCAACCCCTGCTCAACCAGAGCAACCATAACCACCTGACTAAAGAATAAGGAGAATAGAAGCAAACAGGGTTTCTCCTAAGTCAAGTTCCAGCATGAAAGTGTAGCGACAAAAGATGGCCTATCTAGATGTCCATATAAGCATGCAAGTGTTCTCAAGGAAATAATCATGTAAGCCATTGATCATTAACAGTATCCACCTATGCATGTCACCTACCCTCGCGTAGTACCACTAACAGGATAATCATATAGTCCAGAATAAATATTCCATTCCACATGAAAGGTTAAACGTTATCATAGCAACCCTATCCCCACAAAGGCATGCATAAACCCAACCCCAATCATGATTACTCAAGATGTCCAAATAAAGGGGATCACTCTAATATTCCTAGTGAGCATGTCAAAATAGAGGCAAGCAACAACCACCCACCTCAAAAAGCATGCACAGTACTCCAAGAAAATACCCGCTGTCCTCTATGCACACTGTCAGCTGAAACAGTATCCTACAACATCACATAAGTGTACACGGTGTAAAAACTACAAGTCTCAAAACAGATTTGCTGTTTTTATAATCAGCACGCAAAACGAGGAATTTCACCTCTGTCCCGAGCTCCTAAAATCTCAGAAAAATCACGGTTGCGTTCCTCGCGAAAAGTAGCCCAAAATCGACTCTTGAATCGCCTCGATCTGATATTCCTACGCGGAGAAACAATTCGTCGAAGTCGCCGCTGTCCAAAAACCCAAACAGCAAAAAAGGGGGTCAAAACATCTCGGGAATCGTGCCAAGGAATCTGAATCCAGAGAAACGATCAGCATGGAAAACGAAGCCCTACCTCTTAGGAACACACTGGCGAAGAAATCGTCGAAAAAGGACTCCTGTACAGCGCAGGGGACTCCTCGGACTGAAATGCGACGATAACGGGTCAAGTTTGGGAAAAAATGAGGCACACTGTAAAATCCGGATCGCCGCTGTCGAACTTCCAGAAAATCTGGGAACGTACCACGAGGTAGAAAATATAGTGAGGAACAACTTTGCTATAGTGCACTTTCTCTCTTTCTCTCTCTAGCTCTCGAAAAATGGAAGAAAAGAGGGGGGGGAAGGCCTATTTATAGGCCCAAAAATCTTTTTGGAAAATTCCCTCTGTGTCCCAACTTTCGGGCGTGAACAGTGCCCCCGGCCCACTTTCGGGCGTGAACAGTGCGGCCCGGCCCAAGGATTTCCGGGCGCGCACAGTGCGGCCCGGCCCAGCCCGGCCCGCACACGGGATCCAGCCGCGTCCGACCGCCCGTCCGACCCGGCCCAGGGCCCGCCACGTGTCCGCCCAACAGGCGGCAGCCGTGCGGCCCAACGAGAATGCGCCACGTGTCCCCCGTGATTGGCGGCACGGTGGGTACGCCCGCCAATCGCGTGGCGACACGTGGCCCCGCCCGACACGGCTGTCGGCACCGCCGCCGCCACGTGCCCCCATGTGCGCCCATGTGCGCGTACGGCAGCCGCCGCGTGGTGCTGCGTGCGCCACGCGCACATGGACCAGCCAACCCGGGGCCGCCACGTGGCGTGCCCCGGTCCACCGTGCACCGCGCCCCCTCCGCGCCTGCCCGGCCTGCCCGCACTGCCCGCGCACCCTCCCGTGCGCCGCGCGCCTTGCACCGGCCCAACCGCGTGCCGCCACGTGTCCCGTCTCCGGCGCACGCCGGCCCGTGGACCGCGCACCTGCCCGCGCACCCGCGCGCCTGCCCGCGCGCTGCCCGCGGCCGCTCCGCCGCCTGCCCGAGCCCATCCGCCGCGCTCCGCCGCTGCCAGCCGCCGCCGCCGCTCGCCGCCGGCGGCCGGAATCACTGTTCCGGCATGAACAGTAACCGGTTGCGCAAAATGTCAAGTAGGTAGTCCATTTTAACCGTTTTCGCGCGCTGAATCCGAATTTGACGTCCGTTTTGCCAAATTCCAACTCTAAAAATTGCCAAAGGCACCCGAAAAGACGTTCTTTTGTCCAAACTTCGCGCTGAGCCCAATTTTAATATTCATTTCGCGCGAAACCACTTTCGAAGATCCGACGGAGTCCACTGATCACCCACCTGGTCGATTTAAGCCCGAAGTCCGCCACTTATGTCCAATTTGTGCACAAACACCTCCAACACACAAAACAGGCTCCCAGAAGCCACCAATAACTCCACCACAGCTCTGCAGAAATCTAGGTCATCACACTTTTGAGGTTAGCCTGTAGTTGAGTAGTCCCCTCGGGTGGTTTTGGATCGGGAAGTAACCGAGTGAAGACCCCAGCCTTTTATTGGAGCCCCTTGGGTATTTCATGTCTCAGCTCAGGAGTGATGTGTTTTTCCTCGCCCGTGATTTACTTGCCCCTTTGAGATCTGTGATTGTTGGAGTACGAGGGACGCCCGTTGCAATTTCTGGCTCGAGAGAATTGCACATCGGGCCATACCGTACTTGTTGTTGTTGTTGTTGCAGAGTAATCACGGGGAGTGAGTGGTGTTTCGGGAGCTGGAGGCGTATTGATAGATACCTACCCGTGGTATTTGTGACTCTTGATGGACTTGATTTAGTTTCGAGGACGAAACTTTCTTTTAGTGGGGGAGGGTGTGAGGTCCCGGAATCCCCCGCGTAGCGTTTGCCGGTTGTTGGGCAGCTTTTAGTGGCCGTTGGGAGTGTTTGTGCGCTTGTCGGGCCCGAGAAATGGATTTGTGGTGCAATTTGGGATTTAGCTTGCATCACTGGAGGCCTGCGTCGTGTGTCGGTGATGGTTGCGCGTAATTTGGACACAAGTGTTGGACTTCGGGCTTAAAAGGGAGACCCCGTGGGAATTTGGATGACCCGTCAGGTGTTTAGAGGTGGTTTCGCACGATTCAGATGTCAAAATTGGACTCCGGGCGAAGTTTGGATAAAAGATTACCTCTCCGGTTGCCTTCGGGAATTTTTAGAGTTGGGTTTGGGCAAATCGGACTTCAGAAATGGACCCGGCGCGAAAATCGGATCGAGTGGGCATTCGGCAAATTTTCGGTTGAGAATTTGGAGAAACGGACATCGTTTTTGGATTCAGCGCGCGAAATCACTAAGAATGGACTATTTATTTGTTAGTTTTGGAGCCCGGATGGAGTGCGCGTTTTTCGAGGCAACGCGGCATGAATCTCGAGGCGTGGCTCGATGGCACGGAAATCGAGGCAGCGGCACGCGGATCGAGGGCGCGGCAGCGCGCGCTGGAATGCGCTTGGGAAGCGCGCTTCGGCGCAGATCGCGCGGGGGCCGCCACGTGGCGGCCCCCCACTCGCGCCCGCGCGGGCGAGCGTGACGCGCGCCCGTGTGGCGCGCTGGGTGTCCCGCGCCTGCACGGGCGCGGTGTCACGCGCCCGTGTGGCGCGCGGGCTGCGCGCCCGCGTGGCGCGCTTGGATGCGCGCCACGTGGCGGCGGGGCGCGTGCGTGGACCCGGTGCACGCGCCCGAGCTTGGTGGACCGCGCTCTGTGGCTCCCCATTGGCTGGCGCGGTGGACCAGGGCTGTGGACCGGGTCCGTGGACCACCTCCCTCATCCCCTTTTTCTTCTTCTTCTTCTTTCTTCCCCGCGCCATTTTTCTTCTCTTTTCTTTCTTTCTTCTCCACCCGAGCGAGAGAGGGAGTGAGGAGGGGATTTGTGGGTGGTGCGGCGGTGCGTCGTGGGCCTCGTGGAGCGCGCGAAATGTTCCACGGAGCGTTGGGCGGCGGCGGCGCGTCGGGTAGGTCCCGCACTTGTTGTTTTTACGTATTTTTAGCACAGTTTTGGGGCGTTCTTTTGGACAGTAATTAACCCCTTGTTCTTATCTGTTTTAGGGACTGTGTTTTACTGCACCGTTTTGCGTGCGGTCCCCGACGCCATGCACCGTTTTGCGTGCGGACTCCGTTTTGCGTGCGGATTCTGGCACCGTGCTCCGTTTTGCGTGCGGACTCCGGCACCGTGCACCGTTTTGCGTGCGGACTCCGATGGCGTGCTCCGTTTTGCGTGCGGACTCCGTTTTGCGTGCGGATTCTGGCACCGTGCTCCGTTTTGCGTGCGGACTCCGGCACCGTGCACCGTTTTGCGTGCGGACTCCGTTTTGGTGCGGACTCCGGCACCGTGCACCGTTTTGCGTGCGGACTCCGGCGGCATGCTCCGTTTTGCGTGCGAACTTTGTTTTTGGTGCGGACTCCGGCACCGTGCACCGTTTTGTGTGCTGACTCCGGCGGCGTGCTCCGTTTTGCGTGCGGACTCCGGCAGCTGGCATCGTTTTGCGTGCGAAATCGCGTGGAGGCCAATTGCAAGTGTCTACGAGCAATTGGTGGCTTATCGAGGTGGGTGGCCTTATCTCCAAGTTTTATGGACTGTACAGTATTTCTACTGATGTAGGACTATGCATGATAGTTTATTTCATTGTGTAGCATGCTAGATTGTAGGAATTGTTATTCCTTTTATCATCTGTTAATATAGTTATCTTGGAACTTGACCTAGCACCCTCGTCATATGTTGCATGTGTAACCAGACCAGTAGAAAACCCTCACTTGGGCTAGGGTTATTTATGCTTAGACATCCACACTGTTTTTCATTCCTGGACATAGTGTTTTTCTCGCCCGGGTAGTGGGCCGAGAGGTCGGGACTTGCTTTTAGTGTGGGATGCTTTTGCACTCTTGCTTGGGAGCAGAGTGGAGTCTGGTAGTTGTAGCGGGTTGCTTATCTGTGCCGGGAGCCGTTTGGGTAAACGGTAGTCCCGAGAGGTCTTGTTTCCCTGTTGTGCTGTCGTGGGAGGGAGCCGTTGAGCAGACGGTAGTCCCGGGCCGTCGAGTATCTTCCGGTCAGTGTTGTTGGGAACCGTTGGGGTTGACGGTGGTCCCAGGTCGTTGAGTGTTGTCCGACCTGTATTGTTACCCTGAGTTGTGGGTCGTTCCTGGCTGTGGAGTATCTCCAGCCAGTGTGCTTTGTGCTGCGAGCTGTTGGAGAGGCTAGTGTCTCGTGTTTCGAGTTAGCCGATCAGCTGAGTCGTCGAGAGTGCTCCGACTGTTGTGCGAGATATTTGGGGATCTTGAGTCCTACCGTTCTGAGAGTGAGCGTGGATTTTGGCTAGCCTGCATATGCCAATGTTGATACTCTATGCCGCGCCGTTTTCCTCAGTTGGGGTCGCGCCCCCTGAGATGCCGCAGTGGATGCGATGGCCTGCTGAGGCAGTTTTCCGCAGTGGATGCGTGATGGGCCTGTTGAGGCAGTTTTGCGCGAGGGGTGAGTTAGTCGGACAGGACGCCCCACGTAAATCCCGTCCTCATGTGGATGTGTGGTAGTGGGCAGGTGCGTTCCTAGTCGACAGGCGCAGGCTTGACTGGACCCTATGAGGCAGTCAGTTCGATTGGGTCGATTGAGCACCTTGGGTGCGAGTGGTCACATTTACTTTCATCTGTTCCACTTTTTGAGTATCTAGATAGAGGCATGGTAGCTGTAGAGTAGCTCCAGCTTTTCTTGTTCAGATTTCATTGCACTGTTATCTTTTGCCTCTAGTAGACTTAGTGGGCAGACCGTTGGGCTTGTTGACGGCACCCACTGAGAACTACTGTGGGAAGTAGTTCTCACACCCGTCGTGGTGTCTTTTCCCCAGGGACTTCTTCTTCTGTTCCTGTGCTCCTGTTGCTGATCCTTCTGACCGAGGCGAGGGAGTCGCGAGCTAGTTCCCTACCCGTCGTTGGAGTGTAGCGGTACCCCTTCAGAGGAGAGCTCCAGTTGATTAGTTTACTTCTTTTACTCTGTTGAGAGACCTTTGTTGTGAGGTATAGAGTTGTACTTTATTTTACAGTTTGAGAGACTGTTGTAGTGAGGTTATCTTTGTATCGAGAGCTTGTACACTGATGTATTTATTGGAGATATCTCCCTTTTGAGTTTTGTATCAGAGGACTTTTTATACGATCGTATTTGGGAGATGGATATTGTTTTATTTTCAGCTGTACAGTGTTTTGGATTTCAGCTTTTCAGTAGTTTTACTTTCAGCTCTGATATTTGTTTAGCTGTAGCTGATTCTTTTTGCAGGTTAGACGCTTCGTCTGTACCGTAGTTTCCGTACAGATGGCGGATCTGTTAGCGAGCCCGGGTCGCAGTTTCGACCCCGGGGCGTGACATAGTGCGAGTTTAGTGGGTGCTCAAACGGCGCGAAAAACGAACTCGAGACCGCAAATAGCTGAAACTGTATGTTTCAGAGTTTCTGGGCACACTAGGAGAAATTCCAGATGCCAAAAAGTTGCGAAACTCAAGTGCGAGCGCCCGCAAGTTACTGTAGCAGCCCGAGGTTTGGACGGTTGTGATTTTTTTAGTTTTTCGCTGATGGTGAGATCTGTGGTGTGCACTGTAGCACCGGACCCTTGGAGAGGGCACCCGCAAGACAGAGATGAGGATCCGACGCGTAGGCAGGGCTTCGGGCTGGTTCTGTAGCAGAGTGAGTATCACGCCCCGGGGTAGAAACTGCGAACCCGGCCCCGCCAATGATACGCCGCCCATACGGAAAATCCCGTATAGATGAAGCGTCTAACCTGCAAGAGATAATACTACAGCTATACAGACATCAGAGCTGAAAAATAAACTACTGAAATAAGAAAGTATATCTCCAAATAGTACAAGTCTGAACCTCACAATACATAAGTCTCTCAAAAATAAAACTCTTAAAAGTAATTATCTACTATAATCCAGCAGACTGTACTACAAAGCTCCAAAAAAAGTACCACTATACTCCAAGGATGGGTAGGGAACTAGCTCGCGACTTCCTCACCTCGATCAGCAACAGAATGATCAGCAACTCCCGCAGAAGACTCTGCAAAACAAAGAAAAGCAAAGAGGGAAGGGGGGAGGGGGGGGGGAGGCCCCCCAACGGGTGTGAAAACTACACCAATATGTAATTCTCAGTGGGTACCACCACCAAACCCGACGGTCAGCCCACTAAGTCTACTAGAGGCATAAAGTAACAAGTATAGTACTAAAAAGGAAAGGCTGAAAATAACTCTACAGCTACTATGCCTCTATCTAAATGCTCAAGGGGTTAGACAAAAGAAAATGATGCATCAACTCTAACCCACAAAACTCAATAAACCCAATCACAGTGACTGCCACATAGGGTCCAGTTAAACCTGCGCCCACCTGCTGCCATTACATCCACGGAGGATTGGACTTACGTAGGGCGTTCGTGACTGCCAAAACTGGCCTAGCCAGAAGGATTGCGTCGACAAGTCGCGATAGCAAAGTAACAGGCCCAGCTCCAGAGCGACACTCGAGGGGCGCGACCCCACCGAGGAAAGTATCCGCGCATCTCTGTCGAGCTCAATATGGCTCATGCAGGCTATAATCCAAATCAATGATCAACAAGATCAACAGTGCCCAAATCACATCTCTAACTCACTAGCTAGAAATACTCGACAGCCAGGACCGCCGTCAACCCAATGGCTCCCCAAATAGGACATCAACTCAACATGCAACTCACTAGCTGGGTATACTCCACAGCCGACAACAATGAAGGGTCTGAAAACTCTGAAAGACTAGAACCTACTACCCAAATCAATCAAGAACAGGCTCTATGCATAGCCTCTCGTTGTTCTCAACCCAAAGAAAAAGACAACCCTTAGAATCCAGATCACTCGAGCTCTCTCTCGAGTGAAGAAGTTTTACAAAAAATGTGACATTTATTACCGAAAACCATTTTCACCCGAACCCACGCGGGGTGAGGACTAAAAGTAGTTCCTTTTTTTGTAAAACCATCTTGATTTAAGGAAATCCATTTTAAAGAATTTTAGCTATTTTAGAAAAATCAGTTAAAAAACAAGTTTTTTATTTCCAAACCCCGAAGGGCTAATGCCTTCGCCCAATCAGACAAGAACAGACTCCAGCGACCCTTCGATGTCTGGAAGAAAAACATTGGTTGACTAAAATCATGTGTGTCCAAAAAAAATTCTGGGTTCCAGGTCCTACTGTCACTAGTACACTACTGCCACGAACACAGTGCCGACAAATAATCGAAGAACTCAGAAACCCGGGACCACCGTTTACCCAAACGGCTCCCGCCACAAGGACAAGACTAGCTACATCTACCAGACTCCACTCTGTCCCCAAGCACGAGTGTAACATGCATCCCACACTAAGAGAAATCCCGACCACTCAGCCCACTAGCCGGGCGAGGAAAACACTATGTCCAGGGATAAAGTATAACGTGTGGATGTCTAAAGCATAAATAAATCTAGCCCAAGTGAAGGTTCTCTACTAGTCTGGTTAAACATGCAGCATATGACGGGGTGTTAGGTCAAGTTCCAATAATAGCATTTAATTTAACTAAAACATGATCAGGGAACATTAACCAACATGATTTCAATAACGATAAAAGAAGGACATCATCACTCTCTCTACATGCATTCTAACACATCCCACAATTATGCATGCTTACTATTCAATAGAATTAGGAAACCGTCCACCGATTTTGGAGACGAAGCAACCCACCTAAAAATGCGCGTCGATCCAAGGTACAACTAAACATGGATAATCCTCAAGTTCCCACGATTCCAACGAGTCCAAGAACACCCAATTTGCGAACCACTACAAAAAGTATCGCACTCGGCATAAAAGAAAGTGTTACGGCATTTTGGTGTTGGCATATTTCGTGAGTCAAGTCAGTGAGTTGAGTCGGAGTCTTAAAGGGATCAAATTATCAAATCAGCCTTCGAAGACTCATTGAAGATTCAACATGAGCCCAAGTCAACTCCCAGGTATGATTAAATATAGATCATGGTGATTAAAGTTCGTTTATAATCATTGAAAACAGGAAATTAATGAAAACCGGTTTAGACTTGGTTTTAGGAACTTGGTTTTAACTTACAACTTAATTTAAGTTTGGATTCCGGTACTTGGTTTGTTTTGGATAAAGTTTATCTTGGAAAAATCAGTTTTTACATTGAGTACCAGAACCACACTTGAAGTTCCTCAAACCCGACACAGAATTTTCTGAAATTTGTATTGCGTACCGGAACACAGACTCGCGTACCGGAACACAATAGAAAAATCTGTGTTTTGCACCATTGAGTACCGGAACACAATATTTGGTACCGGTACACAATGTTGCCTCGGGAAAAGTTTCCTAAACCGACTCTAATTCGTTTCCAAGGGCTATAAATAGATACTTAAGGTTTCTCGAATACGATGACCAATACCGAAAACACTCGAGAGCAACCCTAGAGGCTAGGTTTTATCGTTCTTCTTTTTAGCCTCTTTTAGGTCAATTCGACGGTTCTTCCAAGATCTATCTTTTGTCGAATTGATCTAAACTTTGCTTAGAAATTCTTTCTACGGTTCTTCAATGATAATCTAAGCAAAGGATCACCATCGAAGCCTATATTCTTATCGGCTGAGTTTGCGTCGTGGATTCGACGTGGCACCGTGGATTCGGTGTGTTGAAGGCGTTTCGTGGATTCGAAACGTGTGCTCGTGGATTCGAGTGGCGTTCGTGGATTCGAACGTGTGCAGTGGACGTGCAATCGGTGGAGCGCAAGGTCCGAAGAACTTGAGGGAGGGGTCGAGTCCGTGGAGTCGGTAATCACCCTGTTATTCTTCAATTCTTAGTGGATTGTTATTGCGTGTTGGTCCCGTGGTTTTTCTCCTGGATTGGAGTTTCCACGTAAATCTCGGTGTGTTGATTTTTATTTCCGCATTGGTTTTTATTTTGCACTGAGATTTGTTTTTTAAATATTACACCTATTCACCCCCCTCTAGGTGTTTGATAGTACCTATTTAGATCCTTGTGGATCCTTAAAAACCTACAATTGGTATCAGAGCGGGTTTTAGGTTTATCTATCATGTCGGGTGAAAGTGGTAATATTTTTAGACCTCCTCTTTTTGATGGGACCAATTATGCATATTGGAAAGTGCGGATGAGAGCTTTTCTCATCTCAATTGATGAGCGGGTATGGCAAACCGTGGAATACGGTTGGGTGCATCCGGTTGAGGAAGTAGGAAATTCTACTACCCCAAAACCTCGCTCTAGATGGTCTAAAGAGGAAATCGAAAAATCTTCTTACAATGGGAAAGGTATGAACGCTTTATATAATTCTCTTTCCTCGACTGAGTTTACACGAATTTCCGCGTGTGAAACCGCGAAGGAAATTTGGGATATTCTCAAAATTACACATGAGGGTACTAATCTTGTAAAAATTCAAAAGCTCCAGATGCTTACAAGTCAATTTGACTCTATTCATATGGAAGAGCATGAATTGTTTACAGATTATTACACTAGACTTCAAGATGTAATTAATACATGTGCTAATTTAGGAGAAAAGATCCCGGAGTCGAAAATTGTAAGAAAGATACTTCGGACTCTTCCGGAACGGTTTAGGGCAAAGGTTACCGCCATTGAAACCGTTAGTCATCCGGATGAGATGAGTGTAGAGGAATTAGTAGGTGCTTTACAAACTTATGAGATGACTTTTCCTACTAATCAAATTTCTTCCAAGTCTTCTTCTAAGCTTACAGGTATTGCATTCAAATCAACAAAGGAAGAAGATGACGAATCAAGTTCCGACGATGAAATCTCTTTTGCCGATTTTGAAGAACAATTGGCGCGGATCACAAAGAAATTTCGTCGGAAATTTTGGAAGAATCGAACCGATGGATCTTCATCCACGAAACCATCTAAAGGATCATCGGGTTCTAAATCCTCTAAACTCAAAGGCGTTGCAAAACCTTCTAAAGAAAAAGAAAAAGATGATTTCGAAGGGGAAATCCGATGCTATCGATGCAAAGGCTACGGCCATATTTCAACGGATTGTCCTTCTAAGAAATCATACAAAAAGAAGGCTTTGCAAGCAAAAACTTGGGACGATTCTAGTTTCGATGAATCGACCTCAAGTGAAGAGGAAAAAGAAAAAATTGTTGCTTTTCATGCCTCTCAAATTCCCTCTTCTAATTTGTGCTTATCATCTTTAGTCACTGACTCTATTCCTTTGATTTTGCATGAAACATCAACATCCGGAGGAGAGTCATCAAGTGAGGGGGAGTCGGACGAAGAAGAACTCGTTGAGGCATACCAACAACTTCTTGCGGAATCGAAGAAGATGGCCAAGCATATCAAGAAGTTGAGGAAGCAACGACTTGAAGTTCAAGACGAGAATCAAGCTTTAAAGATCAAACTTCATGATCTCGAGGAGGAACAAGGACGTTTATTGGATAACAATAAAATCCTCCAAGAAAAGCTAAACCAATCGGAGACAAACGCTAAATCATATATGGACAAGATTGGTTTTCTTGAAAAGCAGTTTGAAGAGATTCATGTCACCAACCAAGCTTTGACCAAGCAAGTTCATGAACTCAAATCCGACATACAAAGGCTTTCAACCGGTTCCAAGAAACTTAATTGTATGTCCGGATTAGGTCAAACAAGCAAGGTTGGTTTGGAATTTAAAAAGGACCAAACTGTGCATGCTTCAAGTTCCACAATGAAATTGAAAGAAAAAACTTGTCACCTATGTGGACTTGAAGGACATTTGGTGAAGAATTGCCCGAAAAAGAGAAAGAAAAATCCTTCGGTAACTTCATCTACGGAGCGGACTCAACGGAATCAAAAGACACATCAAGTCAAAGGAGTTCACTCAACCCACCAAAGGTCCGAGCCACATCATCAATCATACAAGTGGATCATTGCGAGGCAAAGACCTAAGGTGGATCAACAGTCAAAGCGGACAACCCCCGGCCAGAACGAATCAAGACAACCCAAAATCCAGCGATTTTGGATTCGGAAAGGTGATATCTTTCCTTGTCTTAAGTTCTAAATAGCTTATGACTGTATGTAATGCTTTGATTGGTTTTCCCTTCATATTTTTCTTAATCTCTGCATTACATGTTTTCAATGCTCTTTGTTTTTATGTTTTGTTTTTGAACAAAGGTTTTTATTGAACAAGTGCATTGAATAAAAAGGGTTTCACGTTCATTTACTCCAATTTAATTTTATATGGATTATCAACTTTACTCCATAATCATAATCTTGAAGATACTTCATTATAAGAGTTTTTGATAGTTATAAGCATCAAATTTTAGAAATCATGTGCGATCTTTAGATGCTTAATCTATCTCGGTTGTGTGAATTCATTGTGATAAATGTGAGACAACTGATAGACTAAAATTTGGGATTTAATTCTTTCACGTAAGAGATTGCATTCTTACAAGGGTAAATAAATGAATTGTAAAAGATGTGGAAAGAGTTACATCCGAAAGGAGTGTGAAAACTACCACCACATGTAGGAAAGAGTTGCCACCCCGGTTGTCCGGTTTGTGTGTGAAGCTACCACATGTTATGGATGCTTGGAAAATATTTTATGAGAATTTTTAGTTGAAGCATTCGGAGATTTATATTCAAAGTTCTTATTTTGAACAATCTCCTGGTTGGTATAAGGTGGGATAGTTGAAAGATGCTCGAAGAGCCACCCTTAGGTATTTTAGTGCTTATCTCAAATTTGAAAGGGTAGAATTCAAGATTGATGTCATTTGGAAATCTCCGTAAGTCATCTTTGTAAATCTGTTACACCTTGATAGAGTTTGGATCTCAAGATTATTTTTGATGACTTGTGTTTGATGAATATAACATGAAAAACTATTTATAATGTTTTATCTTTGTTTTTCATGATTTAGGAGTAAATCTTTTTAATTTTGTAAAATTAATTGGATTGAATGGCATCTGTGTGAATTCGTTGTTTAAAGCACTTAAATTGATTTCTTGATGAAATACAAATCGGTATTTGAAAAGATTTCAAAATTTGGATTTGTTTCAAGAAATTCTTGCTTTTTGGCTCTGGTGTACCCGTACATGAATTTTAGTACCGGAACCAAGATTCCGGATCAGAAAACCCAATCCGGACCCCGAATCATGAAAATCCCTGTTTTTCACTTGAGTACCGGTACTCCATTTTAGTACCGGAACTACCTTGCGGATCCGGATCAAAGGAATTTTCAGTCCGAAACCCGAACGTAGATTTTCTGGATTTTGCACTGTGTACCGGTACGCGATTTATTGGTACCGGTACGCGATCTGGATTTCTTTATATTCCGGAACTAAAGCCTTTTATTTCATCTCTCCCATTTCAAAACACTCCCTCTCTCTCTCTAAAACATCTCTAAGGGTATTCTCTTCAAGATCAAGAGATTTGTTGCTCTCATTTGTAAGTTTCTACATTAATCTTGCTTTCTTTAACTTCAAAACCCTAGTTTTTAGGTTTTGATATTGTTTTTAGGATTTTTGAATAGATCTTTGCTTCAAATGAAATCTCTTGCATAAATTACCCTTAACTCATGTTTAGAACATAAATGGTACATCTCTATGCGATTAGATTCATGTTTCCATGCTTATTTGATTGAATCTAACATTTACATATGTTCTTAACAGAGAAAAAATTGAGAATTAGGGCTTTTAATGTAAATGGTTTTTAAATGATGAATCATCAATTGTGACATGTTTAGAATGCTTCTTAGACATGTTTAAACCTTCCTATACGATCAAATCATAGTGCATTGTATTCTTTGTAGGAAATGGCATTTTTATGGCTACTTGCACTGGTGATTTTGATGGCCACTGGAAGTGGACGTGGTCGCGGTTCTGGAAAGAAAAAGGCGGCTAAACGATCACGAGATGAAGGGACGACAAGCTCAGATTCTGAACATTCATCAGAATATGAAGAAGAAATGGTTCAAGGAAAGGGGAAAGCACCTATGGCTCCAAGGGAAAAGAAGGGTGCGGATTCTTCTCCGCGTAGAAGTACCGGTGGACCGGTAATACGCGACCGCTCTCAACGGAGATCTAATGTTGATGAAAGTGAACAGCATGTAAGTGCAAAATGTCGTGCCAGATTTGCAAACCGTACATGCATTGGAGAGCGTCACGTGAATTTCAACGAGCTATGTCGTGAGGTGCCAGACTTTGTGAGGCTTTTGGAACAAAGTCATATTCGCCCACTTGGCAGAGTCCAACCAAAGATGGGTTTTTGTGTTGAGATCATCAGGGAATTCTATATGAGAGCTAACATACTCCAAAAGGACCATGACACAGGGGCTTTCATCATTGAAACAACAGTTAGAGGCGTCAAGTTTGACATTACTCCAGCAGTAATTGGGGCAAACCTTGGGCTAGCTGTTGATACTTCTGGTCTTTACTACACAGATGGTGATTTCCAGCATGACACCCATTGGGACACTGTTGTGGATTCAATTTGCAAGTCAGGGACACACACAAATAGGTCATATGTTGAATCAAAGGACCTAAAACCAGAATATCACATTTTGTCCTTAATCGTCTGCTACAACTTATTGCCTACAATGGGGACCAAAAGGATTCGATGGGATCGATTGCTACTTCTCTTTTTCCTTGGTCACCCGGAAAGTGCAAATGGAATCAACATCAACATTCCATTCTTAATTTGGCAGCAAATGGTACATGTTATTGAGGGATCAAGACAACGTGACCTTCTACCGTATCCAATCCTGATTACTCGTATTCTGGAAGACCACGGTGTTGACATTTCTTGTACCAAATTTGACTACGGCTTAGGCTCAATTGATGGAATCACATTAGCCAAGTCAGTTAGCACTTTGAAGACATTTGGACATACAAAGGGCTATGCAAGCGAAGCAACTACGAGCGCACCGCCTCGCCAAGAATCTCTTGAACCAGATGAAGTGGTCACTCTTCAGACCTTGCATCGGGATGTTCGATCTTTGAAGAAAAGGATGGAGCAAGGCTTCAAGAAACTCGAGGATGGTTTGAAGAAGATATTCGATATCCTTGGGTGCAAACACGATGATGTGGTCACTGGAGCAACTGCACCGAGTACATCTCATGGACCTACATCACATGAGGACGATGATGATTCAGATCAGGATGAGTGATTTCTTTTCCTTCTTGTTTTTACTTTTTAGTTTCTTTTCACTTTGTGATGAACAAGAACTCTAATGGGCATGTAACTAAGAACCTAACTCTCTAGTGTGTTTCTTTTTGTCTATTTTGACTGTTTGACAATTTATGACAAAAAGGGGGAGAACAGAAAATATTGATTGAATCTCAAAGGGGGAGAACATAGATGCTCAAGACAGGGGGAGAACATGGAGAACATGGAGAACATGTTGGAGATGCTCAAGATACGGGGAGATAAAGAAAAGATTGAAAGAGCCACAAAACAAAAGAACCAAATGGAAGACGAATCAAATGTAGGATTTTAATTGCTAACGACTAACGTTTGATTTTGTTTGGAGTTTTGTGTTGCAGGAATTACATCACTTTAAGACTCCAAGTCCTAAGTCATAGAGTATGTTCTAGGACTGTTTGGTTCAAATGTAATTTTGTATTTATTGGATCTTTCACGCAAAGAAAATCAATGTTTTGGTGATGACATTGAATTTCGATTTTTTGGTTTAAGATGAGTGACTTGAGCGCTTTTATGTATTTTTGGGTTTTGTCACGAAATTGCCAAAGGGGGAGATTGTTACGGCATTTTGGTGTTGGCATATTTCGTGAGTCAAGTCAGTGAGTTGAGTCGGAGTCTTAAAGGGATCAAATTGTCAAATCAGCCTTCGAAGACTCATTGAAGATTCAACATGAGCCCAAGTCAACTCCCAGGTATGATTAAATATAGATCATGGTGATTAAAGTTCGTTTATAATCATTGGAAACAGGAAATTAATGAAAACCGGTTTAGACTTGGTTTTAGGAACTTGGTTTTAACTTACAACTTAATTTAAGTTTGGATTCCGGTACTTGGTTTGTTTTGGATAAAGTTTATCTTGGAAAAATCAGTTTTTACATTGAGTACCGGAACCACACTTGAAGTTCCTCAAACCCGACACAGAATTTTCTGAAATTTGTATTGCGTACCGGAACACAGACTCGCGTACCGGAACACAATAGAAAAATCTGTGTTTTGCACCATTGAGTACCGGAACACAATATTTGGTACCGGTACACAATGTTGCCTCGGGAAAAGTTTCCTAAACCGACTCTAATTCGTTTCCAAGGGCTATAAATAGATACTTAGGGTTTCTCGACTACGATGACCAATAACGAAAACACTCGAGAGCAACCCTAGAGGCTAGGTTTTTATCGTTCTTCTTTTTAGCCTCTTTTAGGTCAATTCGACGGTTCTTCTAAGATCTATCTTTTGTCGAATTGATCTAAACTTTGCTTAGAAATTCTTTCTACGGTTCTTCAATGATAATCTAAGCAAAGGATCACCATCGAAGCCTATATTCTTTATCGGCTGAGTTTGCGTCGTGGATTCGACGTAGCACCGTGGATTCGGTGTGTTGAAGGCGTTTCGTGGATTCGAAACGTGTGCTCGTGGATTCGAGTGGCGTTCGTGGATTCGAACGTGTGCAGTGGACGTGCAATCGGTGGAGCGCAAGGTCCGAAGAACTTGAAGGAGGGGTCGAGTCCGTGGAGTCGGTAATCACCTTGTTATTCTTCAATTCTTAGTGGATTGTTATTGCGTGTTGGTCCCGTGGTTTTTCTCCTGGATTGGAGTTTCCACGTAAATCTCGGTGTGTTGATTTTTATTTCCGCATTGGTTTTTTTATTTTGCACTGAGATTTATTTTTTAAATATTACACCTATTCACCCCCCCTCTAGGTGTTTGATAGTACCTATTTAGATCCTTGTGGATCCTTAAAAAACCAACAGAAAGCTCCTCAAAACAGCACTTGCTGTTTGCAAAATAGCACAGAAAACCCAGGGATTTCACCTCTGCGCAGTCCTTAGAAAAATTGAGAAAAATCACCATTGCGTTCCTTGTGAAGTGTAGATACGAATCAAGTACTTATACGTCTCATTCTGATACTCGTAGGCCGAGAAAATCCATAAATACTTCGCCGTTGTCCAAAAAGTGCCACAGAAAAAAGAGGTTTAAAGAAGCTCCGGAAAACCTAGTAAAACCTCGAAACGGGTGGAAGTGGTAAATACAAGAAATGTAGCCCTACCTGTCGTGAAGACAATACCACAAGAATCACTCAAAAAGTCCCTTGGAGTACCCCAAGAGAGCCCGCGGACCAAAATGCGACGGAAAAGAACACAGGAAGAAGAACGTCGCAGTGCGCCGAATCACAGAAATCACCGATGACGAGATCTCCAAAAATCATCAAATCTCTCTGGGAGATGAAAAATAGGTGGAAGGATCCATGGCCAACAGGCTCAGCTCGGAGTGTCACGCCCCGGGGTCGAAACTGCGACCCGGGCTCGCCAACAGATCCGCCGCTTATACCAAAACCCCACATAGGCGAAGTGTCCAACCTACAAGAAAAGGGACTATAGCTAAACAGATATCAGAGCTATATAAAAAAAAACTGCTATAAAACTCAAATCCAACCACTGTACAATTGGAATAATGATACAATATCCAACTCCCAAAAAGATCATATACAATGTCCTCAAATACAATAACCAACTGAAACAGGGAAGTAAACTAAAATAATACATCAATGTACAGGCTCTCAGTACATGTCAGATCCTCACAATACAATAGTCTCTCAAATGTGAAAAATAAGCAATCTACTGACTGTACTATCGATCTCCACTGAAGGGTACCGCTACTCTCCAAAGACAAATAGGGATCTAGCTCGCGACTCCCTCGCCACGAACAGCAACCGACGAACCAGCCACACCCGCAAAAGACTCTACAAAGCAAAGGAGAGGAAAGAAAAGAGGGGGGAGCACCCCCAGTGGGTGTGAGAACTACACCAACCCGTAGTTCTCAGTGGGTACCGCCACCAGACCCGACGGTCTGCCCACTAAGTCTACTAGAGATATAAGATAACGAAGCAGTAAAAATTGAACAAAAAAGATGGAGATACTCTATAGCTACCATACCTCTATCTAAAATGCTCAAAAGGGAAAAAACCAATGAAAAGTATGCAACCACTCGCACACGAGGTGCACAATTGACCCAATCGAGCTGACTGTCACATTTGGTCCAGTCAACCCTACGCCTCCCTAGTGTATCTGTGGTGACCCGGATCCCCGAGTAGCTTCTCCCATGACCCGTGATGTAGAACACCTATTGTTGGTGTGTGGGACCAGCAACGCGTCAAATGGGCGTGTTGGACGGACTCAGTGAGGCTTCGGGATTGAGCCTTCCTTCCGACTATTTTTGTCGGAATTTAGAAAGGGCTTTAGGCTAATCCGAGATCATATTTCGATTCAGCGCGGAAAAACGTCGAAAATCGGCTATTTACTTGCCTTTTTCGGAGTCCGGATGCCCAAAAAGGGACCCCCGAAAGTTTTTCGCGCATTTTGGTGCATGGGGGAAGCCGTGGACCGGCCTGGTGCCACGTGGTAGTATCGGATTGGCCGGCGCATGCGGCGCAGTCCACGGAAAGATGGCGCTGGTGCATGGGCCGAGTGCGGTGGACACGTGGCGGCTCCTGGTTGGCGGGCTCACGCGGCGCGGTTCACTGACGCGCGCGGCGGGTGCAGTGAATCAGGGCGGGCCACGTGGCATCCCCGGCTTGGACGGTCCATGCACGCGTGGCGCACGCAGCGCGCGGAGCAGGTCGAGGTAGGTGGGGCAAGTGACCCGCGATGTGGGGGCGCCATGTGGCGCCTCGCGGTTGGGCGGGCGCAGCCGCCCCACGCCCTCGTGTCGGGACACGTGGCGCTCCGCGAGTAGCGGGCGCGCGTGCGCCGGGCGCGGGGAGCGCTGCGCGGACACATGGTGACTCCTGGGGAATTCGGGCGCGCACAGTGTTGGGCCGGGCCCAACACTGTAGCCGCCCGAATCTTTCGGGCACCCGAAAATTAGGCCCGAAAACCCATTAAACGGGATTTTTTGGTTCTTTTGGGTTGAAGCCTATAAATAGCCCCCTTCCACTCCGAGTTTGGGCTTTTTCCCGAACTCTCCTGCCCTTGGACCCTTTAGCAAAGTTGTTTCTTATCTTGTTTTGCATCTTTTGAAGGAGGGTCAGAATTTTTGGAGGCCGCGACGTCGACGACTTCGGCATCGTAGCGCTGAGCGATGTTCTTTCATCGGAGGCCCGTTATCGTCGCATTTCAGTCTGCGGGATCCACAGAGCTGCTCCGATAGTAATTTTGGACGATTTTTGCGGCATCGGTTTCACGAGAGGTAGATCTATGATTTTTATATTGTCCACTTTCCTCAGTTTTGAGTTTTTATTGGGGTTTCTGGCATGTTTTTGACCCCCTTTTCTGCTGGTGGAACTTTTGGACAGTAGCACCTTGTTGGATTTATATCTCTGCATCCAGGTATCGAAATTCAATGTTTAAGGGCTCGATTAACATCTATACTTCGCGAGGATTACCATCGTTTTTTTATTAGATTTTTTGAAGTTTTATTTACAGGTGAAAATTCTGCATCTTTGGGACTGTTCCCAACAGATTGTGTACACTTGGATATTTTTGGAATTAATTGTTACTTTGGACTTTATTATTGTACCCAGGAGAGTTTGCGGGTATTTCTGAACCCGTTGGAGTAGGGAGAAATTGGAGATTTGTTCCTCGGTATTTTCAGCTTGTTGGACTTTGGACAGTTTAGCACTTCCAGGTGGGTTGCCTTGTCTCCAAGATTGACGAACTGGACATTAATTCTATTATTGTAGGATTATGCATGATTGTGAATGTATTGTGTAGCATGCTTGTCACGCCCCGGGGTCGAAACTGCGACTCGGGCTCGCCAACAGATCCGCCGCCCATACGGGAAGCCCCGTATAGACGTAGCGACTAACCTGCAAAAGAATCATCTAAACTAGACAGATATCAGAGCTGAAAGGTAAATGCAGAATAAAGTAAATACAACTCTAGAAATATACAACCCAAGTCCTCACCAAAATATAAATATCTCTCAAAATAAAGAAGAGTACAACTCAATCCTCACTACAAGATCACTCAACATGAACTCTCAAAATGTAAGGAGGTACATCTACTCTCAGGATGACAACTAGTAGGGATCTATCTCGCGACTCCCTTACCTCGATCAGTCGGATCAGCAACAGGTGCAGCAGGAACAGGAGAAGAAGTCCCTGGGGAAAAGACACCACGACGGGTGTGAGAACTACATCCCAAAGTAGTTCTCAGTGGGTGCCGCCAACAAGCCCGACGGTCTGCCCACTAAGTCTACTAGAGGCATAAAGTAACATATGCAGTGCTGAAAGGAAAAGCTGGTAAAGTAAACTCTACAGCTACTATGCCTCTATC
This sequence comes from Tillandsia fasciculata, assembly GCA_029168755.2. Taxonomy (NCBI): domain Eukaryota; kingdom Viridiplantae; phylum Streptophyta; class Magnoliopsida; order Poales; family Bromeliaceae; genus Tillandsia; species Tillandsia fasciculata. Next base: position 248,396 of record JAQOTM010000047.1, on the reverse strand, counting down.
TAGATGCTCAAAAAGTGGAACAGAAAGAACATGATGCTACAACTAGCCCTCGACTCAAATCACCCAATCTAAACTGACTGCCTCATCGGGTCCAGTCAAACCTGCGCCTACCTACTGCCGTTACATCCCGGAGGACCGGACTTACGTAGGGCGTCCGTGACTGCCAAAACTGGCCCAGCCAGGGGGACAAATGCGTCGACAAGTCGCGATAGAAGTAACAGGCCCAACTCCGGAGTGGCACTCGAGGGGCGCGACCCCAACGAGTAAAGTATCCGCGCATCTCTGTCGAGCTCAAATGTGGCTCATGCAGGCTATAATCCAAATCCTCGATCAACAAGATCGGCAGTAACCCAAAAGTACACTGTCTCACACACAGGCTGGAAAACTGCACAGCCGAGACCTACTGTCACACAGATGGCTCCCAAGATCCCAGATCTACAACCAAAGTCACTCTCCCAAAGAAACCTGGTCTACAGACTGCTATCAACTCCACTCGGTCCCCAGACACGAGTGTAAATGCATCCCACAATAACCCGACCTCTCGGCCCACTACTTGGGCGAGGAAAACTCTAACTCCAGAGTGATATACAGAATAGTGATGTGGGAATGTCTAGAGCAATAAAAACCTAGCCCAAGTTGAGGTTTTCTACAGTCTGGCTGAACATGCAACATATGGCGGTGGTGCTAGGTCAAGTTCCAAGATAACACTAAACAACAGCTTGTAGGCAAGAAATAATCACAGGATCATCTAACCACAACAGGAACATCAATTCCTACATTCTAGCATGCTAAACATAATACATCATAATATGCAAGTCCCTATATAGCTAGAATTAGTACACAGTCCGTTGATCTTGAAAACGAGGTCACCCACCTGACGCGCTGAACTGTCCAAGTCCTACAGCTGATAATACCAGAAAAACAGCAACTCAAAGTCCAACAGGTCCAGTACAGTCCACAATCCCTCCTGGGTACAACATAAGGCTACAGTTAAACAAAATTCCCAAAATCTGCCCAGAATCACAACGCTGAAATTTCAGCTGCGAAGATGCGATTATTTCGCCTGCTGAAAGTGCTCGAAAAATTCCAAATAAAATATCCCTACGATCTTCGTGTCGATAGCTTCGAAACAAGTACCTGCACGCCCAAAACGGAGCCCCGTAGGCCAAGTTACAAATTCCACAATACAGGCGCGCGAAAACATACAACCACACAACTGTAAAATCTTGCACAGATAAAAAGGAAGATGTATACCTCCGGGTAGGTCTCCAAAAATTCCAAAAAAAATACCACGATGATTCTCGCATCGAGTAGATGAAAAAAGTCTACAAGCACGTCATGAACCGAGACTCATGCGCGGAGATCTCCTCAAAACAAGGTGCTGCCCTCACAAAATCTCACAGCAAAAATGGGTCCCAGTGAGCATGAGAAATCACCTCGAAAAATGCGAAATGAGAAAATGTGGAAAACCAAAATCGTAGTCTCACCTGTCGCGGATCCAGCAGCGAAAAAATTGCTCGAAAATATGGTCGGAGTAGGCCGGGGGAGCTCGTGCACCGAAGAGCGACGGAAGAAACACCGAAGAAAGAGCGTCGCGCCGCGCCAAGAAAATGAGAATCTCGAAAAGCGTGCCCCCAAAAATCCCCAAACTCTGCAGATGGAAGCTACATTGCATGAGGATCAACTTCTCTGAAGAAAGCTCGGAGAGAAAAGGCCTAGAAACGGAGAAAAACCAAGTTGAACTATTTTCGGGCTATTTATAGGCTCACAGAACAAATCAAAAAATACCGGGCGTGTCCCAACATTTGGGCGCCCGAAAGTTCCGGGCTGCTACAGTGTTGGGCCCGGCCCAACACTATGCGCGCCCGAAACGCTCCCGGGGCTCCACGTAGCCCGACCAACAGGCGGCAGCGGGCGGAGCCTCTCAGCGGCGGCCACGTCGCGCGTCACCCTGCCCGACACGCGTCCCGCACAGCGAACAGCTGTGCGGGGCGCGTAGTCTGCCGACGCGTGTCCCTCCCCTCGGTCAAAGAGGGTAGGTGGCGCCCGCCAGTGGCAGGGCGACACGCGTCCCTGCCACTGTCGCGGTCACACGTGCGGGCAGGGCGCCGCCCTGGCCGCCTGCCACGCACGCGCCCCGAGGCGCCCGTCCGCGACCCCGTGCGCCGCGCCTCGTGAGCCCGCGAATGGCGTGACGACACGTGTCCCGTGCACCCGGTCCACACACCCTAATTCAGGTTCCGTGGACCGTGCCGCGTGCACCGACCAACCGGGGGATGCCACGCGTCCCCCGCCCCGGTCCATGCACCGCCGCGCAATTTCTGTAGACCGCGCCTCACAAGCCCGCCAATCAGGCGGCGCCACGTGTCATGCGCCGGGTTCGTGCACCCAGCCGCGGCGCTCTGTGGACCGAGCGCTGCGGACCAGCCAAATCATGGGCCGCCACGTGGCAACCGGCGGTCCACGGCCCCTCCCATGCACCGAAATTCAACAAAAACTTCCGGGAGTCCGTTTTTGGGCATCCGGACTCAGAATTTAACAAGCAAATAGCCGTTTTCAAGCGTTTTTCCGCGCTGAATCCATTTCCAACCTCTGTTTGGCCAAAAACCTTTTCAAAATATCGGCAAATACAGCCGAAGGCCAATACAGCAATAGATATCTCACAGGGTCCATCTGTGGCATCCCCTTGATGCACAATGGGCCAGACACACCAACAATAGGTGTTCTAAACAATGGATTCACCAGAAAAAGCTGCATGGAAATCTAGGCCACCACAATGCTAGAATGTAAGAATTGATGTTCCTAATGTAGTTGGATGATCATGTGATTTACTACTTCCTAAAATCTGTTAAATTATTATTATCTTGGAACTTGACCTAGCACCCCCGTCATATGCTCCATGTTTAACCAGACTAGTAGAAAACTCCAACTTGGGCTAGGATATTATTGTTTTAGACATTCCCACACTATCATTTGTTATTTCATCCTGGACTTAGAGTTTCCTCGCCCGGGTAGTGGGCCAAGAGGTCGGGTTGTTGTGGGATGCATGTTACACTCGTGCCTTGGGGCCGAGTGGAGTCCGGTAGCAGTATTTAGACCAGTGTTTTGTTTTGGGAGCCGTCTGAGTTGACGGTGGGTCCCGGTTGTGTAGTTTTCCAGCCTGTGAGCGAGTGAGGGTATTGTTGTTACGGAATTTGAGTTGGCGTATTTCGTGAATAGTTAAGTCTTGAAGATTGAAGATGAAGAAACTTTGGATCAATACCTCAATCTCAAGAAAGAAGAATTCAAAAGGATCAGGTACGTTTAACTTAAATAATTTGTGATGATCCGAATACTTCTTATAGTGTAGAAACACCCGGAAGAGGTTTTAACTGCATATTCATCAAAAACTGGACATGGGACATGTTCAGGATCCGGATCATGTCGTTCGATCCGGATCCCGAAGGGTGTTCGTTCATACACTAGTTCAATCCGGATCATGGCATTTGATGATCCGGATCCCGAACATGAGTTTTACCTGTTGGCTTGAACGATCCGGATCGTGGAATCTCAATCCGGATCCCGAACACATTGTTCTGGTAAAACTGTATGAACGATCCGGATCGTAGATTATGATCCGGATCCCGAACAGGCTTTTCTGGAAATTGCTCTCTACGCGTAAGCGATCCGGATCGTGACTTGCGCAGTCCGGATCGTCGCCCGTAAAACTTTCCAGAAAAGTTTGTTTTTGATCCGAATATTCTTCCTAGGGTTTCTAACCTATAAATAGCCCTTCCATTTCATTTCTAGGGCAATCCACACATCGGAAAAAGAGCCGTCATTTTCAAATATCATTTTATACGGCCTTAGATCCACATATAGAGAAGAACGGAAATCATTAGATCTATTTAATGGTTCTTCATCTATATTGATTAGTTTGATTCTAGGATTTTCATACTCATATCTTGAGTTGAATCAAACTAATGAATACTTAGATGGTATTTCCGATCTACTCTTGATCTAAGTATTCGGCGGATCATCACCACCCAAACAAACAACGATTTACCCCAAAATCGGCGCGTGGACTCGCGTGGCCTTGTGGATTCAAGGTTATCGCTTCGTGGATTCGGAGCGAGGTGCGTTCGTGGATTCGAAGCGTACCATTGGGTGAAGACCGTGGATTCGGTCGGACGTCGTGGATTCGACGTTGGACGCTGTGGATTCAGCGTTGGCGGCGCAAATCGTGGATTCGAGAAGCGTCGTGGAGCGAGCGGAGAAGATCGACTAGGGGCGTATGGTAAAAGGTTGAGTCGTCTGTGAGTACGTTATATCACCTTGTACGTGTGTTAACTCTAGTGGATTTCGCCGTGTTATCGGTCCCGTGGTTTTTTACTCCGGTTTGGAGTTTTCCACGTAAAAATCTTGTGTGTTCTTTTATTTTTCCGCATTGGGTTTTATCGCACAATGATTTTTGAGTGTTTATTGTTTACACCTATTCACCCCCCTCTAGGTGTTTTTTCCCCTATTAGATCCTTATTAACCTAAACCCAACAAGTGGTATCAGAGCGGGAATAGGGTTGTAAACAATGGTTGAAGGTGGAAACATCAATCGACCCCCTTTCTTTGATGGAACTAATTATGCGTACTGGAAAGTACGGATGAAAGCTTTCTTAATTTCCATCGACGAAAGGGTGTGGCAATCAATTGAATTAGGATGGTCTAATCCAACTGAAATTTTAGATGATGTTCGCACCTTGAAACCTAGGTCGAAATGGACCAAGGAAGAGATAGACTTATCTTCTTACAATGGCAAAGGGATTAATGCTCTATTTAATGCTTTGTCACAAACTGAGTTCTCTCGCGTCTCGGCATGTGAGACTGCGAAAGAAATCTGGGATGTTCTTCAAGTTACGCATGAGGGAACTAACCTAGTGAAGATTCAGAAACTGCAAATGCTTACGAGCAAGTTTGACTCAATCTCTATGGCAGAGAATGAATCCTTCACTGACTATTACACACGATTGCAAGACATCGTGAACTCATGTGCTAACTTGGGAGAGAAGATTCCAGAATTTAAAGTTGTAAGAAAAATTCTAAGAACTCTTCCTGAACGATTTCGCCCGAAGGTTGCAGCCATTGAAACAATTAAACACCCGGACGAAATGCGTGTAGAAGAATTAGTAGGTGCTTTACAAACTTATGAAATGACTTTTCCTACTAACTATTCTTCTGGAAAGGCATCTTCTTCTAAGTCTTCAGGTTACGCATTGAAATCAACTAAAGAAGAAGACGCGGATTCATCCTCCTCGGACGACGACGAGAACATTTCTATGGAGGACTTTGAGAAGCAGCTCGCTCTCTTGACAAGGAAGTTTCGCCGCAACTTTCGAAGGGGAAATTCAAGCAAAACTCCATCCTTCGGAAAGTCGAAGAAAGGCAAAGGGATTTCAAGCTACAAGTCAAGAAGCCAAGAGAACTTCTCAAAGGATAAGAAAAGTTCTGAGGGACAAGTTCAGTGTTTCAAATGTCGAGGCTACGGCCACATAGCAACTGAATGTCCCAACAAGAATCCGGCTAAGAAGAAAGTGATGCAAGCAGTCACTTGGGATGACAACTCCACGTCAAATGAGTCATCGTCAAGTGATGAAGAAGACAACGCGACAGCTTTCCACGCGTCCACCAAACCTTCATCCTTCATGTGCTTAATGGCAAGTACATCCGACTCACTGTCCAACTCCACTGTGGAAAAGATTGCAACGGACGATGAGTCAGATAATTCGGAAGGTGAAGATTTTGTTTTAGCCTACCATCAACTTCTGAGGGATTCAAAGAAACTGGCTAAACAAAACAAGGGGTTGAAAGAGAGATTACTGGAACTTGAAGTTGAATTAAAAAGAGTAACCTCTATCTCAACCGATCTTGAAGTGGAAAGGGACAATCTGGTTAAGACAAATGTTTCCCTTCAAGAGTCCAATGAGCATTTCGAGAAGAGTTATGTAGACATGGTGAACAAAGCGAACTACTTCTTGAAGCTCTACGGCGAGGCCCGACAGGAAAAATCTGAAATGACAGAGACCATACGCCAACTAAAGGATGACTTACAGAGATTTACTTCTGGAAGGAGTAAGTTGGACAGACTCCTTGGTCTCGGTCAAAGAAACAAGTTCGGCCTCGGATACACTCAAACTGGAGACATTCCAAGTTCGAGTGGTACGGTATTTGTGCCTTCGTCGGTATCTCCTCCTCCGACACCGGTGTTCACGCCAAGCAACGACAACGAACCTACTACATCATCTTCGGAATCGACAAGAACCAAGGTATGTTTTCGTTGTGGCATTTCAGGGCACATCAGAAGAAACTGCAAGACTGGAGCCAAATGCACACCTCAAGAACATCTTGCAGCAACTACCAAAAGGGCTATTCCTCGGAAAACCACTCCAACCAAATTGACGGAAAAGAGCCTTGGTAGTACATCGCTCAAGACGACATCTTCAAGGAGCAGCAATTCTTCAAGCAAGACGCCCTCACCTAGGAAATCAACTCCACGAGCACTACAGTCGCATACCAAAAAGGTTTGGGTGCGCAAAGGTGAGATCTTTCCCTGTCTTGCTACCACTGTTTCCTTACATGCATATGATAGTTCGTCTTGGTATTTGGATAGCGGGTGTTCCCGACATATGACCGGCGATAAAAACTGTTTTCAAACTTTTGAGAAAAACTCCGGAGGACTTGTTGTTTTCGGAGATGGCCGGTCTTCCAAAATTGTTGGAAAGGGAACAGTAGCTATTCCAGATGGCCCGGTTCTAGATAATGTATTATTTGTTCATGGCCTAAAGACTAACCTCATAAGCATAAGTCAACTGTGTGATAGTGGTTATTCAGTTAATTTTTCATCTGATAAATGCACTGTAACTGACTTGAACCATGCTTTCTTTTTAAAGGGGGTTAGATCAGAAAATAATTGTTATGTAGTTCCTTCTAAAATTTCTGAAAAATGTAACCTAGCATCTTTGAAAAATGAAACACTTTGGCATGAAAGGCTAGGTCACATAAACTTTAAGGAACTTTCTAGAATTTCAAATAAAGATGTGGTCAAAGGGGTTCCAAAACTTTCTTTTGAACAAAACCTTGTGTGTGGCGGTTGCCAAAAGGGAAAACAGTCAAGGACTGCACACAAGAATTTGAACCACATAGGTACCAAACGGCCTTTGGAACTTTTACATATGGACTTAATGGGGCCAACTCGTCAACCATCTCTTGGAGGTAAATGGTATATTTTTTTGTTGGTTGATGACTTTTCTAGATATACTTGGGTAGCCTTTCTAAAGGAAAAAGCTGATACCTTTGACTCTTTTCTCGAAATCTGCAATCGTATTATGATAGAAAAGAATGAAAGGATTACTCGAGTGAGGAGTGATAGAGGTGGTGAATTCATTAATTCTAGATTCATTGAGTTTTGTGTTTCTAATGGTATTAAACATGAATTCTCCGCACCTTACACACCTCAACAAAATGGTGTAGTCGAGCGCAAGAACAGGGTCGTTCAGGAGATGGCTCGTGTTATGCTTCATAGCCGGAACCTTCCTTTATACTTTTGGGCTGAAGCGGTGAACACGGCTGTCTATGTTATCAATCGAGTGTACTTGCGCCCGGGGACTTTTAATACACCATATGAACTTTGGTTTTGTAGAAAACCTAACATCAAGTATTTTCGCATTTTCGGGAGTCGTTGTTTTATTTTACGTGATCGTGAAAACCTTGGAAAATTTGACTCTCGAAGTGACGAAGGGATCTTCTTAGGTTATTCTACAAACAGCAGAGCATATCGAGTTTTTAACTTAGAATCTAAGACGATCGTAGAATCGATAAATGTTAAGGTAGATGAAGCTTTTCACTTTGAATCTGAAAAATCTACCCTCGATATCTCTCTTGATGATGATTCACCTGCTAATGCATCTTCCTCTAACAATTCTTTCGATAATAATATTGATGCATCTAACGGTTCTTCAAGCTCATGTGATGTGCAGGAATCATCTCGTGTACCTCCGCCTACTCCTCTACCTCAGACATTACGCATCTCCAAGGATCACCCTGAGTCGAACATAATTGGAGATCCACAAGAAGGAGTTAGAACACGGAGACAATTGGTTTGCGGATTTGCATGCTATGTATCTCAAATCGAACCAAGGAATGTTGATGAAGCTCTCCAAGATGATTATTGGATTAAAGCAATGCAGGAAGAGCTCCATCAATTCGAGCGAAACAAAGTCTGGGAACTGACAAAGCCTCCGAAGCAACACAATGTGATAGGTACCAAATGGATCTTCAAGAACAAGAAAAACGAAGAAGGTACTATCATCCGGAACAAAGCAAGGTTAGTTGCTCAAGGCTATTCTCAAGTAGAAGGTATAGACTTTGATGAAACCTTCGCCCCAGTAGCTAGACTCGAGTCCATTCGTATACTGTTTGCTATTGCTTGTCATTTTAAAATCAAATTATTTCAAATGGACGTTAAGAGCGCCTTTTTAAATGGATTTTTAAATGAGGAAGTTTATGTAGCTCAACCGAAAGGTTTTGTGGATCATAAACTACCTAACCATGTTTTTCGACTGAAAAAGGCTCTTTACGGTCTGAAACAAGCACCGCGAGCATGGTACGAAAGGTTGACAAAGCACCTTTTGGAAAAGGGCTACACTCGAGGGGGAGCTGACAGGACTCTCTTTGTGAAGCATTATCAAAATGATTTCATAGTTGCTCAAATTTATGTTGATGACATTGTTTTTGGAGCAACAAAGATAATGATGCTTCTAAATTCGCGGAGACCATGGAAAGCGAATTTGAGATGTCCATGATGGGCGAGTTGAATTACTTTCTTGGATTACAAGTTAAGCAGAACGATGAAGGAATTCACTTGTGTCAATCCAAGTATGCACTGGAGTTGGTCAAAAAGTTTGACCTTGAAAATTCGAAAGATTTTCCAACTCCAATGGGAACTAGCCATAAGGGACTTGGAAGTGAATCACAATGTGAGAATGTAGACGAGAAACTGTACCGGAGTATGATTGGAAGTCTACTATATCTCACGGCTAGTCGCCCGGATATATCCTTCAGTGTTGGGATTTGTGCGAGATATCAATCAGCACCGAAGGAGGTTCACCTGAAAGCGGTGAAACGGATCATCCGGTATATCAAAGGTACAATCAGTTTCGGAATTTGGTATCCTATGGGAACGACTTTGGATATTGTTGGATACTCAGATGCCGACTGGGCTGGTTCTGTGGATGACCGAAAAAGCACGAGTGGTGCATGCTTCTATCTAGGCCACTGTCTTGTTGCATGGCACAGTAAGAAACAGAACTGCATAGCACTCTCGACTGCCGAAGCGGAGTACATTTCTGCAGGAAGTTGCTCAACCCAATTGATTTGGATGAAGAGCGTGTTGAGTGATTTCCGAATTTCAACATCTTCGGTAACCATTTTATGTGACAACACTAGTGCCATTAACATTTCTAAAAACCCTGTGTTGCACTCTAGAACAAAACATATTGAACTTAGATATCATTTTCTTAGAGAGCTAGTTGAATCAAACATTCTTCAACTGTCATATATTTCAACTGAAGATCAATTAGCTGACATCTTGACAAAACCTTTGGATCAAAAACGTTTTATTCACTTGCGTAAAGCAATTGGCATGCTTTCCTTGAAATAACCTCTTTTGAAACTTTTGCTTAGATTAGGTTTTGTTTTTGTTCTTTGTATTTGTTTTGTTCTTTATCTATGTTTTGTACATAGCACACTAATTGAGCACATTTCATAATTGACTTTACTTGCACCTTGACATGCATTTAGAAATTTATTATGTCCTTGATGTCATAATATCTCAATGTTGCAATGATCATTTACGTTATTTAAACCATCTTCTAAGTGATCAAAGTCAATTTCTCTCTCAATGATCTCTTGGTATAGTCATTATCATATTTGATTGCTTAGTCGAGTATGAATTCGAGATCAGTGGTTTGGTTGAATACCTTATATATTAAATAATTGATAGCCAATTGAGGGGGAGTCAATGAAATCTGAAATGCTCAAAAGATGTGGAAAGAGTTACATCCCAGTGAGGAGTGTGAAAACTACCACCACATGGAGAAAATGAAAGAAAAAGAAACTCCATGAATGAAAAGCAAACTTTTTGTTTTGAAAATTGTTGATGAAACTCATATTGAAATACTTGACTCAGTCGTATTTCATGGTTGGTATAAGGTGGGATTTTTAGTAAAAGATGCTCAAAGAGCCACTCCTTCAACAGATTGTCTAGATATATTATTTAACTTATCTGGGATTTCAAACATCTATTGATCTTGGTACTTCATTTTCTTTACTGAAATTGATGATTTGATAAAGACATTACACATAGGATCAAGATAGATGTAATTGAAGTTGTTCAACTTTAAGTGTTTTAACTTTCGTAAATCTTCGTTTCATTTTTGGATATTATTGATAGATTTTTCATAATCTATTTCTTGTTGTATGGAACGATGCTATTTGTTTAAAGTTGACATGATAAAATGCTTACATACTTTTTCTGGAGTTTATTGTATTTTTTAACTTTTCTGGAGAAAAAGGTGTAGGCGATCCGGATCGTGGCAAAGTGATCCGGACCCCGAACGCAGGATTCTCTCCCTGCGTATAGCCGATCCGGATCGTGGCAAAGTGATCCGGATCCCGAATGCAGGATTTCCCTGTATGTGGCCGATCCGGATCTCATTCACAACCGATCCGGATCGCGGCTAGGGCTTCTTATAGAAACTTTCAGATTCAAGATTTCTTTACCAAAATTTCTGATTTCCAAGCTTCTAGAGTTTCTCTTTCTAGATCTCTTGCTTCCTAGTGCTTCAAAACTCAAGCTTCTTCGGATTCAAGTAAGTTTTCATGATCAAAACTCGGTTTTTCACAGTTTTTAGGTTTTTTCATCAAACGCGAGCAGAAAAGATGGATTTTCTTCGTTTGTGAACGGTTTTTGATCAAACTTCTTTTGAAATAAGAACTCTGGATCTATTAGTTTTGCTTTTATGCTGGGTTTTTGCATGATTAACGAGTTTTTAGCCTTCGATTTCTAAAAATTCGGTTTTAGGGCATAAAAGAGGAATTTGTGTAAAACATGAAATTGATCTATTTTTAACATTCTTTTTGGAAAACTAATTTGATTCTTAGCTTCTCTATATGATTATGATTGTCTAGGTACAATGTGTTAAGATTTTTCAAAATTGACAATTTTTCATATGTTCTTGAGTTGGTTTTCACAGGACATTCTCTTTAGAACTCAAAGCACTAGGATCAATGACTTTCTCCTGGTTGGTACTGTTACTTATCTCGATGGTGCTCACTAGACCAACTAATAAGTTGAAGAGGGCTAAGAAAGTTCAAAGAAAAGGAGAGGTTGAAATTATCAGTGATACTGAACTTGAGAAAAACCCAGATGAAGTACACTGGGACATGTTAACGGATGACGATGATGATGACGAGTTTGTGCCTGCTGACTCGAAGCAAAAGGAAAAGCACCAGTGAACTCTGGGAAGGCTCCTATGCCTGCCCCAACTATTTCTCTAAAACGTAAGCGGCTCGCTCGACGTTTTGGACGGAGAAAGGAGACCGATGTTGAACCACCAATAGCTCCGGACTCTCCGCCACGAGATGAAGAAGTGTTTGTTAACAATGACCGGCTTAGAGCATTTGCACATCGCGAGTGCATTGGCGAAAGACACGTGAACATTGAAGCTCTACGAAGTCACTCTCCTGAATTTGGTACTTTGATTGATGAAGCAAATCTCATTCAAGTATGTCGCTTCCCGGAAACTCTCGGATACTGCCTGCACCATGTGAGGACCTTCTATACCAACGCACGGCATCTTCGCGAATTTGAGAACGGTCCGATGGAATTCTATACGAATATCCAAGGAACGAGAATTAAAATCACCCCACAGTTGATTGGTGAGGTTTTGGGAATGGAAGCAAGCGGAAGAGGAGCTCACTATCTGAAAGGAGTGGATTTGACAAATACTTTATGGTGTAAAGTTATTGAGGGGATTTGTCTCGAGGGAACTCAATCAACGAACAAATCAGTTCGATCCAAAGAACTTCGTCTGGAATATCGCTTCCTGAACTTCATCACTTGCTACAATATACTTCCAAACATGCAGACGAAGGTTGTGAGATGGGAACGGTTGTTGTTCTTATATCTCATAGGACACCCGTCAGAAGCAAGGGCATTGAATGTCAACATACCATACATCATCTGGAACAGAATGACACGATATGTTGAGCATCCTCATCCTACCGAAAGAATTCCTTTTCCATTGATCATAATGAGGATCTTACAGAAATTTCAAGTTGACATCACCTCGGCGACGTATCATCAATGTTTGAACATGATAGATGAGTCCACAATTGTCAAATCTCTTCACAAGCTGCCTCATGTCACTCAAGCTTCTGCATTTGGAAAGAAGCCTGACACGGATGCATCACCATCTCATCAAGCACCTGGCACAGATGATGAAGCATCATTGACTTCAATTTTCAAGTTGCAGCAACGACTATCCGTTCAGCAGGAACGAATGTTGAAGGAACAACAAAGGGTTGCGAATGAACTGGAGCTAACCACAGCAGCTCACATCACCATCACGAAGAAAATAAACTCAATGGACAAGCGGATGCGAAAGATTATGTCCAAGATTGGTTGCATGAGTTCAGACTTTTCAGATTCTGATAACTAACTTTGTCTTTTTGTGCAGGATTTATTTCTCGATAACTGAATTTGGATTAGTTTAGTTGATTCTTTTAGTCTAGTTTAACTCTCAGTTTGTGCATATTCTTAGGTTAATTCTCCTTTTGTGCATATTGTTAGAAACTTATGAACTTTTTGTTTACTCTCCTTACATATTGTAGCTCATGCTACATTTTTGGCTTTATTTGTGACAAAAAGGGGGAGAGAATGAGAGTGAGAGTTGAAGAGTTATAAACTCTGAACAATGAAAAACAATGAACTCTGAACAATGACTGGGAATGAATCAAGGTAAGTATGAATCTCAACTCAACTTGGGTTTTCTTTTGTGGAATGTGACATGCTGATACTAACTATTTGACTAACTATTTGGGCATGTAATATGACTAACAAGTTGATGTTGGACTAACATACTTTGACATTTGGTTTTCAACTGCTTAGATGATATGTTGGTTTTAACTATGTTCTTTCACATATCTGATTCTTTCAAATGTCATGATGAGATCAAACTCTAATTCTGCATTTGGTTTTCAATGTTTCAATTCTTGAGGTATCTAACGATTTTGTTTGTCAAGAATGTTTTCTGTGTGCAGAAGTTACAGATGTCTAAGTCTAGAGTCTGTTCTAGGAGTTTGTCTCATGTTTTTATTTTTCATGGAACTCTTTTGTAAATTTTTGTTGTATGGTGATAGCAACAAAAATATCCTTTTTGAATTTTCTTTGTGGATCTGTGTTTTGTCACGAAACCGCCAAAGGGGGAGATTGTTACGGAATTTGAGTTGGCGTATTTCGTGAATAGTTTAAGTCTTGAAGATTGAAGATGAAGAAACTCTGGATCAATACCTCAATCTCAAGAAAGAAGAATTCAAAAGGATCAGGTACGTTAAACTAAATAATTTGTGATGATCCGAATACTTCTTATAGTGTAGAAACACCCGGAAGAGGTTTTAACTGCATATTCATCAAAAACTGGACATGGGACATGTTCAGGATCCGGATCATGTCGTTTCGATCCGGATCCCGAAGGGTGCTCGTTCATACACTAGTTCAATCCGGATCATGGCATTTGATGATCCGGATCCCGAACATGAGTTTTACCTGTTGGCTTGAACGATCCGGATCGTGGAATCTCAATCCGGATCCCGAACACATTGTTCTGGTAAAACTGTATGAACGATCCGGATCGTAGATTATGATCCGGATCCCGAACAGGCGGTTTTCTGGAAATTGCTCTCTACGCGTAAGCGATCCGGATCGTGACTTGCGCAGTCCGGATCGTCGCCCGTAAAACTTTCCAGAAAAGTTTGTTTTTGATCCGAATATTCTTCCTAGGGTTTCTAACCTATAAATAGCCCTTCCATTTCATTTCTAGGGCAATCCACACATCGGAAAAAGAGCCGTCATTTTCAAATATCATTTTATACGGCCTTAGATCCACATATAGAGAAGAACGGAAATCATTAGATCTATTTAATGGTTCTTCATCTATATTGATTAGTTTGATTCTAGGATTTTCATACTCATATCTTGAGTTGAATCAAACTAATGAATACTTAGATGGTATTTCCGATCTACTCTTGATCTAAGTATTCGGCGGATCATCACCACCCAAACAAACAACGATTTACCCCAAAATCGGCGCGTGGACTCGCGTGGCCTTGTGGATTCAAGGTGTTATCGCTTTCGTGGATTCGGAGCGAGGTGCGTTCGTGGATTCGAAGCGTACCATTGGGTGAAGACCGTGGATTCGGTCGGACGTCGTGGATTCGACGTTGGACGCTGTGGATTCAGCGTTGGCGGCGCAAATCGTGGATTCGAGAAGCGTTGCGGAGCGAGCGGAGAAGATCGACTAGGGGCGTATGGTAAAAGGTTGAGTCGTCTGTGAGTACGTTATATCACCTTGTACGTGTGTTAACTCTAGTGGATTTCGCCGTGTTATCGGTCCCGTGGTTTTTTACTCCGGTTTGGAGTTTTCCACGTAAAAATTCTTGTGTGTTCTTTTATCTTTCCGCATTGGGTTTTATCGCACAATGAATTTTTGAGTGTTTATTGTTTACACCTATTCACCCCCCTCTAGGTGTTTTTTCCCCTATTAGATCCTTATTAACCTAAACCCTACATGTTGGTTACTGTCGATCTTGTTAATTGAGGATTTGGACTATAGCCTGCATGAGCCACATTTGAGCTCGACAGAGATGCGCAGATACTTTCCTCGGTGGGGTCGCGCCCCTCGAGTGCCACTCCGGAGCTGGGCCGGATATTTGCTATCGCGACTTGTCGACGCAGTTCCTCTGGCTGGACCAGTTTTGGCAGTCACGGACGCCCTACGTAAGTCCGGTCCTTTTTGGATGTAACGGCAGTAGGTAGGCGCAGGTTTGACTGGACCCTATGTGGCAGTTAGTGTAGATTGGGTGATCTGAGTTGAGAGATAGTAGATGCATCATGTTCCCTTCTGTTCCACTTCTTGAGCATCTAGATAGAGGCATAGTAGCTGTAAGGTTTATTTTTTCCAGCTATTTTCCTTTCAGCACTGCATTTGTTACTTTATGCCTCTAGTAGACTTAGTGGGCAGATCGTCGGGCTTGTTGGCGGTACCCACTGAGAACTACTGTGGGATCTAGTTCTCAAACCCGCCGTGGTGTCTTTTGCCCCAGGGACCTCTACTCCTGTTCCTGCTGCTCCAGTTGCTGATCCTGCTGATCGAGGTAAGGGAGTCGTGAGCTAGATTCCTACCAGTCATCTTCCAGAGAGAGTAGATGTACCCCATTTTGGTGATGTATTTGTACTGTTAGGGTTCACTTTTGGGACTTTTCATGTATATTTCTTTTACTTTAGAGAGACTTATGTATTAGTGAGGACTTGGCTTGTTACTGTGGGGAGTTGCATTTATTTTCATTTTGGCAGTTTACTTTTAGCTCTGATATCTGTATAGTGTAGTTGATCTTTTGCAGGTTAGTCGCTTCGTCTATACGGGGCTTCCCGTATGGGCGGCGGATCTATTGGCGAGCCCGGGTCGCAGTTTTGATACCGGGGCGTGACAGATTATGGTGGTATTGTGATGACCTGGATCTCCGCAGAGCTGTTGTAGTGCGATGGGGGACTTCTGGGGGCCTGTACTGTATGTAAGAGGTGTTTGTGCACAAATTGGACACAAGTGTTGGACTCAGGGATTAAAATGGATCACGAGGGTAATCAGATGATCCCGTCGAATATTTAGAAGGGGTTTCGCATGAAACAGACATTAGAATTGGACTTAGTGCAAAATTTAGGTTAAAAACACTTGTATGGATGCATTCGGCAAATTTTGGAGTTAGAATTTGGAAAATCGGACAGCGATTTGGATTCAGCGCGCAAAAACGATGAAAATGGACTATTTGTATTTTTCGGAGCCCGAATGCTCGTGCACGGATTTCGAGGCTTGAGTACTGTTCCGGCACCAGCGGGGCAGCACTGGCGGCGGCGGGCAGCGGCGGAGCACGGCGGCGGACAGCGTCGCGGGCAGCGGCGCGGGCAGCGCGGAGGCACGCGGGCAGGCGCGCGGTGCAGCGGGGGGAGTGCACCACTAGGCGGATTCTCGTTGGTGGGCCTGGGGCACGTGGCAGCGGAGGAGAGGTTGAATCTGTAGGCGCGGTCTACGGGGTGCGCGGGGAGCCGTGGACCGGGGTGGGGCCACTTGGCGACCGTTGGTTAGCCAGTCCACGCGTGCCCGGTCCACGGAGCTGGTAAGGCGGCCTCGGGAATCGTGCACGGCAGGCGGCGCGCCAGGGCTGGTCGGGGGCCATCAGTACGGGCTAGGTGGCGCCCTGCGTTTCGCGGGCGCCACCCACCCTTGTTGACCGGGAGCGGCCACGCGGCGCTTTGCGCGTGGTGGGGTTTTGCTGTTGCCTGTTCGGGCTGACGTGGCACTTCCAGGAGGTTTCGGGCGCTCGCTGTTTGGGTTCACGCAGCGGATTCGGGCGCCCGGATCTGGTCCAAGCGCCCGAATCCGGGGACCCAGAGGGAATTTTGGCATTTGTTTCGTTTGGCCTATAAAAAGGCCGGTTTGAGCTGCGATTTGGACCTTTTTGGAGCTGTTTCTCTCTGGTGTTCTACAGAGTTCTTCACCTACCCGTGCTGCATCACTTGGAGGATTTTTGGGATTTTTGGTGGCACACACTTCGAGGTTTTCGATTTTACGGCGCAGCGAGACGTTCTTGCATTGGTGTTCTTCTCCGTCGCATTTCGGTGCGTGGACTCCCCCGGGCTACTCCGGCAGTATTTTCAGGCGACTCTTGCGCCATCGTCTTCATGACAGGTAGGGCTACGTTTCCCGTTTACTGTTTGTTCCCATTCCGAGGTTTTCTTAGGCCTTTTGGATCATTTTGTGACCTCATTTTCTAGGGCGGAGTTTTGGACAGCAATGGAGTTTTTTTTGGGTTTTCTCCGCGCTCAAGAGACGGAATAAGGTGTGCAAGTACTCAATTCGTATCTACACGACGCAAGGAATATCACTGTGATTTTTTTGGAATTTTTGGAGGTAGGCACGAAGGTGAAAATCCCACTTTTTCTGGGTGGAGTGCTACAGATTTTGTGCTATGGAGTATCGCGCTCACCGTGTTGTGTATTTTATATCTTGGCCTACAGGTGTCGGTTTTGGACGTGCGAGTACTCGTTTCGATCGGCTCGACGCGACGAACGCAACGGTTATTTTTTCGGATTTTTTCGAGTTTATCTCGCAGGTGAGATTTAGCCATTTTTGGGGCTGGTTGTTTGGACTGCGGCGTGGTACACACATTTTGGATTAATTGTACGCCGTTTGGTTATCTTTGCAGTTTTGGGGTGTTTTGCATGGAAAAGGGTATTGGACAGCGAGGAGGCTTTTAGAGCTATGGATTGCGCATTTTTAGGTGGGTGGTTGCTACATCCCTCTTTTCTGACTTACCCACTAGGAGTATTAGAGAGATCCCTTTGGGACATCTATGATCGGTAATTGCTATTCTTATAAGCTTGTGAAGTGAGACACATCATGTTGGAAATGTTATTAGGGAATCACTATGTGGGAAACATAATTGTAATTGGAACTTATGCATGCTTGTGTGGAATTATGGATAATTATGCTTGCGCTAAACCTTGCATGTGGAATTGTTTTATTGAGTCAAGATGATTTATCCTATTAGTGGTATTACTTGAGGATAGATGACATGCATAGGCGGATACTATTAATGATCAATGACTTAATTTATCTTTCCTTGAGAACACTTGCATGCTTGTATGGACATCTAGATAGGCCATCTTTTATCGCTACACTATCATGCTAGAACTTGACTTAGGAGAAACCATATTTGTTTCTTCTCTTCTTATTCTTTAGTCAGGTGGTTATTGTTGCTCAGGTTTGAGCAGGGGTTGGGATAGTGTAGCCGGAACCTTGGGGTCGGGGGCAGGTGGTACTTGATTGTGGGTTGAAGGTTACTGCGGCTATCGCAGATAGTAGGCGGTTGACCGAATATTGGTTATTTTTACCCGATTGTGATTGTGGGTTATTTCGGCGACCGCGGATATTGGGCGGTTTGTTGGGTTGTACTAATATGGATCTAAATAGGGGAAAAAACACCTAGAGGGGGGTGAATAGGTGTAAACAATAAACACTCAAAAATCGTTGCGCAATAAAACCCAATGCGGAAAAATAAAATAACACGCAAGATTTTTACGTGGAAAAACTCCAAACCGGAGTAAAAAACCACGGGACCGATAACACGGCGAAATCCACTAGAATTAACACACGTACAAGGTGATATAACGTACTCACTGACGACTCAACCTCTTACCATACGCTCCTAGTAGATCTTCTCCGCTCGTTCCACGACGCTTCTCGAATCCACGATCCGCGCCCAATGCTGAATCCACAGCGTCCAACGTCGAGTCCACGACGTCCGACCGAATCCACGGTCTTCACCCAGCAGCACGCTTCGAATCCACGAACGTACCTCGCTCCGAATCCACGAGAGCGGTTGCACCTTGAATCCACAAGGCCACGCGAGTCCACGCGCCGATTTAGGGTAAATCGTTGTTTTTTGGGTGGTGATGATCCGCCGAATACTTAGATTAGAAATAGATCGGAAATACCATCTAAGTATTCATTGATTTGATTCTACTCAAAATCTGAGTATGGAAAACCTAGAATCAAATCAATCAATATAGATGAAGAAACATAGAATAAATCTATTGATTTCCTTTCTTCTCTATATGTGGATCTTTTTTCTTTCGGCTATATTTTTTCTATTAAGTCCCATACCCTAAAAATGAATCATAGGGTCTATTTATAGGTTAGAAACCATTGGAAGAAGATAAGGATCAAAAACAACCTTTTCTGGAAATTTTTACGGACGGCGATCCGGATCGGAATTACTGCGATCCGGATCGTCGTAAAGAGATTGACGATTCCAGAAATCCAAGGGTTCGGGATCCGGATCGGATTGCCTGATCCGGATCGTTCATACAATTTCAAAACATAACATTCGGGATCCGGATCACAATCTGCTACGATCCGGATTGAAGCATTGTATGAACAACAACCTTCGGGATCCGGATTGCTGGCTCTGATCCGGATCCTGAACATGTCCCATGTCCAGTTTTTGATTTTTATGCAATTAAAATTCTTCCAGGTGTTTCTACACTATAAGAAGTATTCGGATCACCAAAAATCTTTAGTTAAACATACCTGATCCTTTTGAATTCTTCTTTCTTGAGATTGAGGTATATGATCCAAAGTTCTTTCATCTTCAATCTTCAAGACTTAACACTTTCACGAAATACGCCAACTCAAATTCCGTAACAATCTCCCCCTTTGGCGGTTTCGTGACAAAACACAAATCCACAAAAGAAAATTCAAAAAGATATTTTTGTTGCTATCACCATACAACAAAAATTTACAATGGAGATCCAAAAATTAAAAACATGAGATAAACTCCTAAGACAGACTCTAGACTTAGACATCTGTAATCTCTGCACAAAGAAATCATTCTTGACAAAAGAATTCGTTAGATACCTCAAGAATTGAAACATACAAAACCAAATACAGAGATAGAGTTTATTCTCATCATGACATTTGAAAATTCAGATATGTAAGAGAATCATAGACAAAAACCAACATATCTTCTAAGCATTCAAAAACCAAATGTCACAAAATGTTAGTCCAACATCAACTTGTTAGTCATATTACATGCCCAAATAGTTAGTCGAATAGTTAGTAGGGACATGCAACAAATCACAAATAAAAAAAACAAAGTTGAAGTTGAAGTCATACTTACCTTAATGTTCACACATTCACACAGTTTTCACATCATCATTGTTCATCATTGTTCAAGTTCTCTTCTAAACTCTCTCCCCCTTTTTGTCACAAAACAAAGCCAAAACGTAGTCAAAACTACAAATGTAAGGAGAGTTAGAAGTTCCATTAACATGAAAAACCTAAGAACTGAACTAAGAAATTAGAACAAAAACTAAGTTCTAAGAAGTAAAATCCTGCACAAAAAGAAGAGAAAGAAAATGAGTGAAAAACTAATCAATCATCAGAATCCGAGTCTTCAGAGCTCGTGCACCCATTTTAGAGAACATCTTTTTCACCCGCTTGTTCATTGAATTGACCTTCTTAGTGATGGTAATATGAGCTGCTGTGATAAGTTCAAGCTCATCGGAAATTCTTTGCTGTTCCTTCGAAATCCGTTCCTGCTGAACAGATAATCGTTGTTGTTCTTTGTAAATGGATGAGACCGATTCTTCATTGGCTGGTGCGGGTGCTGGCTGTGATGGTGATGTGGCAGTGCTTGTACTGGGTTTTGTTCCGCTTGCAGGAACTGGAGTGACATGTGGCAATTTATGGAGGGACTTGACAATGGTAGACTCATCAATCATGCTCAAACATTGATGATAGTTGTTGAACTCGTATCAACCTGGAATTTCTTTAAGATCCTCATTATAATTAACGGAAATGGGATTCTTTCAGTGGGATGAGGATGCTCAACATATCTCGCCATTCTATTCCAGATAATGTATGGAATGTTGATATTTAATGCCGTTGCTTCTGACGGATGTCCTAAGAGATACAAAAATAGCAAGCGATCCCATCTCACGACTTTCGTCTGCATATTTGGAAGGATATTGTAACATGTGATGAAGTTTAGAAACCTGTACTCAAGACGAAGTTCTTTAGATTTGACAGATTTCTCCGTTGATTGTGTTCCCTCCAAACAAATTCCCTCTATAACTTTTTGCCACATCATGTTTGTCAAACTTACTCCCTTTAGGTAATGAATTCCTGTCTTGCTGGCTTGCATTTCCAAAACCTCACCAATCAAATGTGGAGTAATCTTAAATCTTGTGCCCTGGATATTCGTGTAAAATTCCATCGGACCGTTTTCAAACTCTCGAAGGTGCCGTGCATTTGTATAGAAGGTCCTCACAAGATGCAGACAGTAGCCAAGGGTTTCTGGGAATCGGCACACTTGAATAAGGTTGGCTTGTTCAATTAAATCACCAAACTCAGGGGAGTGACCTCGTAGTTCCTCAATGTTAACATGTCTCTCGCCAATGCATTCGCGATGTGCAAAAGCTCTAAGACGATCAGCGTTAACGAATACTTCTTCCACACGTGGTGGGGAGTCAGGAGCTGTCGGCGTGTCAACATTAGTGTCCTGTCGTAGTCCAAAACGTCTAGTAATCCGCTTTCTTTTCACAGAGATGGTTGGTGCAGCCATAGGTGCTTTTCCTGTATCCATGGTTGCCTTTCCCTTCGAACCATCGGAGGCTTTTTGTTCAGGCAAAGAATCATCATCATCATCTGTCAATGCAGCCCAATCTACCTCATGACAGTCCACTTCTGTGTCACTGACCTCAAGAAACTCACCCTTTTGTTGTGTTTTCTTAGCTCTCTTCAATTTGTTCGTGGCTCGAGTATGTACCATAGAGACCAGGAGAAGAATGATCCAAGTGAATTCCATTACTGTGAGTGCTTTTAGGAAATTTGAAGTCCTGTGAATAGCAACTCAAGAACATGAAAATTTTTAGTTTTCAAAAATTTGAAAAATTGTACCCAAACAATCATAATCATGTAGAGAAGCTAAGAATCAAATTAGTTTTGCAAAAAGAATTTTAAAAGTGGATCAATTCCATGATTTTCAAAAATTCCTCTTTTATGCCCTAAAACCGAAATTTTTGAAATCGAAGCTCAAAAATTCGTTTATCTTGAGAAAACCAAGCATAAAATCAAAACTAATCAACCCAGAGTTCTTATTTCAAAAGAAATTTGATCAAAAACCATTCACAAACGAAAAAGATCCATGATTTCCACTCACGTTTTGAGCAAACATGAAAAACTGTGAAAAACCGAGATTTTGATCAATAAAACTTACTTGGAATCGAAGAACTTTGAGTTTGGAAGCTCCAAGATGCAAGAAATCTAGAGAGAGAAGCTCTAGAGACTTGAGAACAAAAGATTAGGGTAAAAGAAATCAAATCCCTTTGTTCTATTAAAACCCTAGCCGTGATCCGGATCGGATCGAGATTGTGATCCGGATCGGCTACCCGCAGGAAGAAGCCTGCGTTCGGGATCCGGATCACTTACCCCGATCCGGATCGGCTTCAACTTTTTCACCAGAAAATTTTAGAAAAATTCCATAAAATCCAGAAAAAGTATGTAAGCACTTTACCATATCAACTTTAAACAAAAATCATCGTTTCATACAACAAGAAATAGATTATACAAAATCTATCAAAAATACTCAAAAATGAAACGAAAATTTACGAAATTAAAACACTTAAAGTTGAACAACTTCAATTACATCTATCCTGATCTTATGCGTAATGCCTTTATCAAATCATCAATTTTGGTAAAGAAAATGAAATACCAAGATCAATAGATGTTTGAAATCCCAGATAAGTTAGATAATATATCTAGACAATCTGTTGAAGGAGTGGCTCTTTGAGCATCTTTTATCAAAAATCCCACCTTATACCAACCATGAAATATGACTGAGTCAAGTATTTCAATATGCATTTCATCAACATTTTTAAAACAAAAATTTGCTTTGCATTCATGGAGTATCTTTTTCTTTCTTTCATTTCCTCCATGTGGTGGTAGTTTTCACACTCCTCATTGGGATGTAACTCTTTCCACATCTTTTGAGCATTTTACATTTCATTGACTCCCCCTCAATTGGCTATCAATTATTTAATATATAAGGTATTCAACCAAAAATTGATCTCGCATTCATACTCGACTAAGCAATCAAATAAGATAATGACTATACCAAGAGATCATTGAGAGAGAAATTGACTTTGATCACTTAAAAGATGGTTTAATTAACGTAAATGATCATTGCAACATTGAAATATTATGATATCAAAAGCATAATAAATTTCTAAATGCATAAAAGGATGCAATTAAAGTCAATTATGATTTATGCTCAATTAATGTCCTATGTACAAAACATAGATAAAGAACAAAACAAAAACAAAACAAAAACAAAACCTAACCTAAGCAAAGGTTTCAAAAGAGGTTATTTCAAGGAAAGCATGCCAATTGCTTTACGCAAGTGAATAAAACGTTTTTGATCCAAAGGTTTTGTTAAGATATCAGCTAATTGATCCTCAGTTGAAATATATGACAGTTGAAGAATATTTGATTCAACTAGCTCTCTAAGAAAATGATATCTAAGTTCAATATGTTTTGTTCTAGAGTGCAACACAGGGTTTTTAGAAATGTTAATAGCACTAGTGTTGTCACATAAAATGGTTACCGAAGATGCTGAAATCCGGAAATCGCTCAACACGCTTTTCATCCAAATCAATTGGGTTGAACAACTTCCTGCAGAAATGTACTCCGCTTCGGCAGTCGAGAGTGCTATGCAATTCTGCTTTTTACTGTGCCATGCAACAAGGCAATGGCCAAGATAGAAGCATGCACCACTCGTGCTTTTCCGGTCATCCACTGAACCAGCCCAATCGGCATCTGAGTATCCAACAATATCCAAAGTTGTTCCCATAGGATACCAAATTCCGAAATTGATTGTACCTTTGATATACCGGATGATCCGTTTCACCGCTTTCAGGTGAACCTCCTTCGGTGCTGATTGATATCTCGCACAAATCCCAACACTGAAGGATATATCCGGGCGACTAGCCGTGAGATATAGTAGACTTCCAATCATACTGCGATACAGTTTCTCGTCTACATTCTCACTATGTGATTCACTTCCAAGTCCCTTATGGCTAGTTCCCATTGGAGTCGGAAAATCCTTAGAATTTTCTAGATCAAACTTTTTGACCAACTCCAGTGCATACTTGGATTGACACAAGTGAATTCCTTCATCGTTTTGTTTAACTTGTAATCCAAGAAAATAAGTCAATTCGCCCATCATGGACATCTCAAATTCGCTTTCCATGGTCTCCGCGAATTTAGAAGCATCATTATCTCTTGTTGCGCCAAATACAATGTCATCGACATAGATTTGAGCAACTATGAAATTGTTTTGATAATGCTTCACAAAGAGAGTCCTGTCAGCTCCCCCTCGAGTGTAGCCCTTTTCCAAAAGGTGCTTTGTCAACCTTTCGTACCATGCTCGCGGTGCTTGTTTCAGACCGTAAAGAGCCTTTTTCAGACGAAAAACATGGTTAGGTAGTTTATGATCCACAAAACCTTTCGGTTGAGCCACATAAACTTCCTCATTTAAAAATCCATTTAAAAAGGCGCTCTTAACGTCCATTTGAAATAATTTGATTTTAAAATGACAAGCAATCGCAAATAAGATACGAATGGACTCGAGTCTAGCTACAGGGGCGAAAGTTTCATCAAAGTCTATACCTTCTACTTGAGAGTAGCCTTGAGCAACTAACCTTGCTTTGTTCCTGATGATAGTACCTTCTTCATTTTTCTTGTTCTTGAAGATCCATTTGGTACCTATCACATTGTGTTGCTTCGGAGGCTTCGTTAATTCCCAGACTTTGTTTCGCTCAAATTGATGGAGCTCTTCCTGCATTGCTTTAATCCAGTAGTCATCTTGGAGAGCTTCATCAACATTCTTTGGTTCGATTGAGATACATAGCATGCAAATCCGCAAACCAATTGTCTCCGTGTTCTAACTCCTTCTTGTGGATCTCCAATGATGTTCGATTCAGGGTGATCCTTGGAGATGCGTAACGTTTGAGGTAGAGGAGTAGACGGAGGTACACGAGATGATTCCTGCACATCAGATAAGCTTGAAGAACCGTTAGATGCATCAACATTATTATCGAAAGAATTGTTAGAAGAAGATGCATTAGCAGGTGTATCATCATCAAGAGAGATATCGAGGGTAGATTTTTCAGATTCAAAGTGAAAAGCTTCATCTACCTTAACATTTATCGATTCTACGATCGTCTTAGATTCTAAGTTAAAAACTCGATATGCTCTGCTGTTTGTAGAATAACCTAAGAAAATCCCTTCGTCACTTCGAGAGTCAAATTTTCCAAGATTTTCGCGATCACGTAAAATAAAACACCGACTCCCAAAGATACGAAAATATTTGATGTTAGGTTTTCTACAAAACCATAGTTCATATGGTGTATTCAAAGTCCCCGGGCGCAAATACACGCGATTGATAACATAGACAGCAGTGTTCACCGCTTCAGCCCAAAAATATAAAGGTAAGTTCCGGCTATGAAGCATAACACGTGCCATCTCCTGTACGACCCTGTTTTTGCGCTCGACTACACCATTTTGTTGAGGTGTATAAGGTGCGGAGAATTCATGTTTAATGCCATTAGAAGTGCAAAAATCAATGAATTTGGAATTTATGAATTCTCCACCTCTATCACTTCTAACTCGAGTAATCCTTTCATTCTTTTCAATCATAATACGATGGCAGATTTCGAGAAAAGAATCAAAAGTATCAGCTTTTTCTTTTAAAAATGCTACCCAAGTATATCTAGAAAAATCATCAACCAATAAGAAAATATACCATTTACCTCCCAAGAGATGGTTGACGAGTTGGCCCCATTAAGTCCATATGCAAAAGTTCCAAAGGCCGTTTTGTACCTATGTGGTTCAAGTTCTTGTGTGCAGTCCTAGACTGTTTTCCCTTTTGGCAACCGCCACACACAATGTTTTGTTCAAAAGAAAGTTTAGGAACCCCCTTGACCACATCTTTGTTTGAAATTCTAGCAAGTTCCTTAAAGTTTATGTGACCTAGCCTTTCATGCCAAAGTGTTTCATTTTTCAAAGATGCTAGGTTACATTTTTCAGAAATTTAGTAGGAACTACATAACAATTGTTTTCTGATCTAACCCCCTTTAAAAAGAAAGCATGGTTCTTGTCAGTTACAGTGCATTTATCAGATGAAAAATTAACTGAATAACCATTATCACAAAGTTGACTTATGCTTATGAGGTTAGTCTTAAGGCCATGAACAAATAACACATTTTTCTAGAACCGGGCCATCTGGAATAGCTACCGTTCCCTTTCCAACAATTTTGGAAGACCGACCATCTCCGAAAACAACAAGTCCTCCGGAGTTTTTCTCAAAGTTTGAAAACAGTTTTTGTCACCGGTCATATGACGGGAACACCCGCTATCCAGATACCAAGACGAACTATCATATGCATGCAAGGAAACATTGGTAACAAGACAAGGGAAAATTTCACCTTTGCGCACCCAAACCTTTTTGGAATGCGTCGGTAATGGTCGTGAAGTTGATCTCCTAGGTGAAAGCGTCTTGCTTGAAGAATTGCTGCTCCTTGATGATGTCGTCTTGAGCGGTGAACTACCAAGGCTCTTTTCCTTCAATGATTTGCAGTTGATTTTCGAGGAATCACCTTTTGGTAGTCATTGCAAGAGGTGCTTGAGGTGTGCGTTTGGCTCCCGTCTTGCAATTTCTCCTTATGTGCCCTGAAATGCCACAACGAAAACATACCTTAGTTCTTGACGATCCCGAGGAGGATGAAGTAGGCTTGTTGTCGTTGCTTGTCGTGAATTCCGGTGTCGGAGGAGGAGATACCGACTGAGGCACAAATACTGTCCCACTCGAACTTGGAATGTCTCCAGTTTGAGTGTATCCGAGGCCGAACTTATTTGTTTGACCAAGACCAAGAAGTCTGTCCAACTTACTCCTTCCAGAAGAAAATCTCTTTAAGTCATCCTTTAGTTGGCGTATGGTCTCTGTCATTTCCAATTTTTCCTGTCGAGCCTCGCCGTTGAGCTTCAAGAAGTAATTCGCTTTGTTCACCATATCCATATAATTCTTCTCGAGTTGCTCATTGGACTCTTGAAGGGAAACATTTGTTTTAATCAGATTATCCCTTTCCACTTCAAGATCGGTTGAGAGAGAAGTTACCCTTTTTACTTCTTCTTCGAGATCCTGCAATCTCCCTTTCAACCCCTTGTTTTGCTTAGCCAGTTTCTTTGAATCCCTCAAAAGCTGTGGTAGGCTAAAGCAAAATCTTCACCTTCAGAATTCTCGATTCATCGTCCGTTGCAATCTTTTCAACATGGGAGGAGTTGGACAAGGAATCGGATGTACTTGCCATTAAGCACATGAAGGGTGAAGATGTAGTGGACGCGTGGAAAGCTGTCGCGTTGTCTTCTTCATCACTTGAGGATGACTCATTTGACGTGGAGTTGTCATCCCAAGTGACGACTTGCATCGCCTTCTTCTTTGCCGGATTCTTGTTGGGACACTCCGTTGCAATGTGGCCGTAGCCTCGACATTTGAAGCACTGAACTTGTCCCTCTGAACTTTTCTTATCCTTTGAGAAGTTCTCTTGCTTTCTTGACTTGTAGCTTGAAGAACCCTTGCCTTTCTTCGACTTTCCGAAGGATGGAGTTTTGCTTGAATTACCCCTTCGAAAGTTGCGGCGAAACTTCCTTGTCAAGAGAGCGAGCTGCTTCTCAAAGTCCTCCATAGATAGGTTCTCGTCATCGTCCGAGGAGGATGAATCCGCGTCTTCTTCTTTAGTTGATTTCAATGCATAACCTGAAGACTTAGAAGAGGATGCTTTTCCAGAAGAATAGTTAGTAGGAAATGTCATTTCATAAGTTTGTAAAGCACCAACTAATTCTTCTACACGCATTTCGTCCGGGTGTTTAATTGTTTCAATGGCTGCGACCTTCGGGCGAAATCGTTCAGGAAGAGTTCTTAGAATTTTTCTTACAACTTTAAATTCTGGAATCTTCTCTCCCAAGTTAGCACATGAGTTTACGATGTCTTGCAATCGTGTGTAATAGTCAGTGAAAGATTCATTCTCTGCCATAGAGATAGAGTCAAACTTGCTCGTAAGCATTTGCAGTTTCTGAATCTTCACAAGGTTAGTTCCCTCATGCGTAACTTGAAGAACATCCCAGATTTCTTTCGCAGTCTCACATGCCGAGACGCGAGAGAACTCAGTTTGTGACAAAGCATTAAATAAAGCATTAATCCCTTTGCCATTGTAAGAAGATGAATCAACCTCTTCCTTGGTCCATTTCGACCTAGGTTTTAAGGTGCGAACATCAGAAATAATTTCAGTTGGATTAGACCATCCTAATTCAATTGATTGCCACACCCTTTCGTCGATGGAAATTAAAAAGGCTTTCATCCGCACTTTCCAGTACGCATAATTTGTTCCATCAAAGAAAGGGGGTCGATTGATGTTTCCACCTTCAACCATCGTTTACAACCCTATTCCCTCTCTGATACCACTTGTTGGGTTGTACTAATATGGATCTAAATAGGGAAAAAAACACCTAGAGGGGGGTGAATTGTGAGGACCCAAAATTCCCACGTAAGGATTACTGTTGGATCAATAGCTTCTGGAGGCTTATGTTGAGTATTGGGAGTGTTTGTGCACAAATTGGACCCAAGAATTAGACTCAGCCAGAAATCTGGATCAAGATTACTTATTTGGATGCCTTCGACAAATTTTAGAAATGGAATTTGGCAAAACGGACAGCGGATTTGGATTCAGCGCGCGAAAACGATGGAAATGGACTATTTGCTTGTATTTTTCGGAGTCCGGATGAGCGAACACGGGCAACCGAAAGTTTTGGAGGACTTTTGGGTGCGTGGTTAGCCGTGGACCGGGGGTGCCACGTGGCGGCACCCCATTGGACCGGTGCAGAGTTGCGGTCCATGGAGTGTGCCAGGCTGCCACATGGCTTGCCATGATGGGCCAGCCGTACAAGGCACGTGGGCTGTTGGAGTGTGGGAGAGGAGTGATAGGAGTGAGAGGATTGTTTTTAAATTTTTCCTTTCTCCTTCTTCTTCCTCTTCTCCTTCTTCTACTTCTTCTTCTTCCTCCTTCCTCCATGAACCATGGGTTGTTGGAGGATTTTGTACAGAGCATCAACAACATGTCTTCTTCAAATTCATCATCTTGGGTGGGCCATTGGAGCTCCTTGATCATCTTCTTCCCCATGATGAAGCACAAACACCATTGCTGGATTTTCGGAGCTCCACCATCGCAGTTTAGTGCAAAAATTCCCCAGGCTTCGTTTCTTGGAATTTCGAGCTGAAATTTGGAGGGTATCTCCACGACAGGTAAATCTACAACTTTGATATTCAGTGTTCTACTTGGATCATGAGATTTCTTGGAGAATATTTGGGTTTTCTACAACTTTCACGCACAGATTTTTGTATTGGACACCTTGGAGTAATTTTGGGTTTTCTCTCTCATACGAGCTCGGAATTAGGTGTTCTTTAGCTCGATCTTTATCTACTCTCGACAAGGAATCCATTGCCACCTTCCTCACTGTATTTTAAGCTCGTTTGGACAGGTAAAACTCCCAATCTTTCCAGCCATGTAGTGCTGGTTTTTACAGAGCAGATTTTTGTTGGAATAGCATGTTTGTATGGTGATATCTTTGAGTTCAGCATGTTTTTGGGGGATTTCTTTGTATGGATCTGTTAACAGGGTTAAGAGGAACATTTCTCATGTTGATACTTAAGTGTAATTCCTGCTAGATTAATTCCTAAAAATCTGTGATCATTATGCCGGAATTTTGGATGTTACCGTGTTGTTTCGGGTGTATCTCCGCAACCGGGCATCGTATGGCGACGTGCTTGTACACTTTTTTCATCTACTCGACGCAAGGATTATCACAGTATTTTTCTTGGATTTTTCTGAGTTTTTCCCGAAGGTATATGTTCTTACCCTTATCTGTAAATGGAATTACAGTCATGTTGCTGTGTGGTTTTGCGCACCTGTACTGTGGAATTTGTAACTCAGCCTACGGGGCTCGGAATTGGACGTGCAGGTACTCGTTTCGAAGGTATCGACGCGAGGATTGCTGTGATATTTTTATTGGATTTTTCTGGGTACTTTCGGCAGGTGAAATAAGCATATCTTTGGGACTGATTTTCTGTGTGTTGTGCGTGGTTAATTTTGGGAATGAAAGTGTAATATTGGACCTTATTGTTGTACCCAGGGGTGTTTCCAAGTGTTGCTGGACCCGATGGATCTGTAGACTTTGATTTCGGGGAACTTTTAGTTGTTTGGAGCCACGGCTTGCGCGACATGTACCGAGGGTGCAATTTTGGCAGATTTTGGACTGTGAGCGTCTACACTCTTCACCGACTTCAGGTTTGCCTTGGTTTAAGCGCTTCAGGTGGGTAAGCTTAATATCAGTAACTGTATAAGGCAATGATTATGTTATGGCGAATATAAGTGCACTTGTGGGGATGTCACCCCTCTATGACTGATGCATGCATGTTTAGGGTACATGGTTTATGTTTGTAAGGTAGGTAAGCTTAATAATGATATTTGTATAAATGATTGCAAGAATAGTATTTATGAGGTATACTGAGGACTTGCATGACTTGGACATCTATGTGATGATTAGTGTAAGCTTACCTAGGATAATGTTACCCTATGAGATTATGTAACATGCCATGTTAGCACATAGCCTTTCATGTGGTTGGTTTATGCTTTGGGATAGGATTTTGTAGCTATGTGCGGATTTTCACTCTGAGGAGTTATTGTAATCGAGGATTACGATCAGGTGTAGGCATGTGGTTTACTTTCTATATCATTCTTGAGGACAAATGCATGCTTGTATGGACATATAGTTAGGCCACCTTTTTATTGCTACACTATTTATTGGAACTTGACTTAGGAGAAACCATGCTTTTCTTTTCTCCTTCCTGTTGGTCAGGTGGTCAGTGTTGCTCGGGTTCGAGCAGGGGTCTGGATAGTGTAGTTGGGACTTCGTGTCTGGGACAGGTTGGATTAGTTTGTGGGGTTTCGCGGCGACCGCGGATATTGGGCGGTTGACCGGATATTACTTATGCATCAGATTGGATGTCAGTTTCCTCTAGTGGATGGGGTTTCCCACTTATCGTTTAGTTGCATTCGACTGAGGTCGGGTCTTTCTTTGGTGGTTGAGTTTTCCCACTTTGATCAGATTGTGATCAAGTCCTGCTATACAGAGATACTTGTTACTGAGATACTTTACTCGTGTGGGTCGCTCCCCTCGAGTGCCACTCCGGAGGTAGGCTTTTCGGACCCAGCCTTGTGTGCCGGTCTGATACTTGTTGGATGCGAGCCGTGCGGGCCGATCCTTTCGGACCCAGCCTTGTGTGCCGGTCTGATACTTTTTGGGATGCGAGCCGTGCGGGCCGATCCCGCGGTTTCGAGCCTTGTGTGCAGATTCCGCTGAGCAGGCAATGCCAGTTTTACTGGCGGCACTTTGGATTGGGTTTATTACAGATATTTGCCTTATTGTTGAACTCGTGTCAGGGGGACCGAGTGGGGTCTAGTAGCTATGTTTAGACCAGTGCTAGTGTTGTTGGGATCCATTTGGGGACTGTGGTCCCGAGGTCTTTGTGAGTTGTTGACCGTTGTGCGAGAGGCTTGGTGATCTTGAGTTTATCCGTTCTGAGAGAGAGCGTGGATTTTGACTATAGCCTGCATGAGCCACTACTCGATAGCGAGTTAGTCCGTTTGGACACCCTACGTAATTCCTGCCCGTCAGTGGGAGGTGGTTGTAGGTGGGCGCAGGTTTGACTGGACCAGATGTGGCAGTCAGCTCGATTGGGTCGATTGTGCACTTCATGTGCTAGTGGTGGCATACCATTATTTGGTTCTCCCCTTTTGAGCATTTAGATAGAGGCATGGTAGCTGTTGAGAGTCTCCAGCTTTCCTATTTCAGTCTTTACTGCTTGGGTTCGTTTATGTCTCTTGAGGACTTGGTGGGCAGACCGTCGGGTCTGGCGGTGGTACCCACTGAGAACTCCCTTTTTGGTGTAGTTCTCACACCCTTTGGGGGTCTTCCCCCTCCTTTTTCCTTCCTCTCCTTGTTTTGCAGAGTCTTAGCGGGTGTTGCTGATTCTGCGGTGGTTGTTCGAGGCGAGGGAGTCGCGTGCTAGATCCCTACCCGTCGTTGGAGAGTAGCGGTACCCTTCAGAGGAGATCTTCAGTAGCTTAGTTGTTTTATTTTCCTCTTTTGAGAGACTGATGTAGTGAGGATATATTATGTATTGAGAGACTGTACACTGATGTATTTATTGGAGATACCTCCCTGTTCAGAGCTTATATTTGAGGATATTGTATTGATTATTCTTTTGGGAGGCGGACATTGTTGTATTATTTCCAGTTGTACAGTGATTGATTTTAGTTATACAGCAGGTTTTTACTTTTAGCTCTGATATCTGTTTAGCTGTAGTACTTTTCTTGCAGGTAGGACGCTTCGCCTATGCGGGTTTGGCATAGGTGGCGGATCTGTTGGCGAGCCCGGGTCGCAGTTTCGACCCCGGGGCGTGACAGATTAGAGTGGTATCAGAGCCTAGGTTGTAGGTCATGGTGGACTTAGAAACCCTAGGCTTATGGTTTGACCCTTGGTTGACTTCGTGAGAGTCGTGACTTTTAGCGAGAGTCCTGATTGAGTTTTATACCTCTCCCAAGGGACGGGAGGAGGGATTGGCATGTTTATTCTCCTAAGTGATTATGTTGGCTGCAGACAACATAATGCTGTGGAACGGGTGACATGCTTTAGACTTTCGCTGGATTGGGTCGAGTGGCTTTTGTGTGCTATTTTGTGGTTTCGTCGTGGCGAGCGGTGTCTCCCCGACGCTGGGTTTTGACCCGTGTGCATCCTGTCATGGCAGTTGAGCTTGAGCAGTTGGTTTTGGGCCGGATACCCGGATTGAGGTCAGAGAACTCCGGACTCAGATGACAGGATTGTCAGAGGCTTATCAGCGGCGGAGTGAGCAGCTGGTCTTGGTGACACAGTTGTCGGAGCACTGAGTAGCCCCCTCTGTGCCAATGGTTAGTGCCGAGGCACCGAGGCAGGGTGGATAGCTGACAGCAGAGGAGCTGTGGGACATGATCGATCTATTGATCCAGATTTGGCAGATGAACCACCCCGACTCGTAAGATTGAGTTTGGAGCCTTTGGAGGCAGAGTCGTGGTTGGTGTTGATGGAGTGATTAATTGAGAGCCTCCCTGTGCTAGAGAGTGTTTGCAGTTGTTGAACTGCGCGCTTCGGGTTTCGAGGGACGAGGCGCATAGGATATGTGAGACTGGGAGTGGATTGCGCCAGGACACCTTTCAGTTTATTCAGTCCCTCCGTTATAGGTTTTGACGTCTCGTTGGAGTAGGCGTTGTGTTTGGAGCGTGGCATAGCAGTTCCTTTGGAGAGGGATCTGCCGCCAGAGGCGAGTTCTGGATTTTGGCGCTTGGCGCCGGGTGATGGAGGACAGATCGGCCGGCAGAGGCGTTTCTGATTTCCTTTTCCAGGATAACGAGTTCCCGAGATGCCGGAGATCGGGTGGACCCCGATGGCAGCATCAGTATCTATGTCAGAGTGGCGCAGCGGTAGCGTGGATTTGTTATCTGCGGAGGACCTTATTCGTCGCCTCAATGTGATCAGAGACAGAGGTCGTGCTCCCTTGTGGATAGTCCTGATTTTCAGGCAGATTGAGCGACAACCACTTGCTTTGAGCGGATGAATCTGTGCCGCCCGGTTGGAGGGCGCCATGGTAGTGGGTCGAGTGTCGCAGATGGGATTTCACCACAGCAGTCGGAGATAGAGCATGTTTCATTCTTGCCTAGACTAGAGGCAGATTTGTTACCACGTGCACTAGAGGTACAGGTTCCTGTTGTTGTTGTGCATGTGGAGGAGGCTTATGGATCATGTCCAGTGCGGCAGAGACCGCGAGTTATCGGCAGAATTATTGGAAATTGTAGCAATTCGGTGTTTCGACCCTGTGCTTGAGATTGTTTGGCACAATGCCACAGAATGTTTGACTGCGGCGAGAGAGGACTTTGATCTTCAGCAAGGCGGACAAGAGAAGGCTTGCTTGTTGAGATTGTTAGAGCACACAGGTTTTAGCGACCGTGTGAGAGGTGCTTACGGCGGCACCGGGACTCAGGGATATCCTTGTTTCTCATGAGATCCCGGGTGTGATTTCACCTGAGCTGTTGATAATGCCGCCGGTTAGGGAGATAGAGATTGCGTTGGACGTGGTTCGGGGAACCGCGCCACCCTCGACAGCACCTCATTGGATATCGCCTGTAGAGCTGAGAGAGCTGATGGCGCAGTTGCAGGATCTGATGGATCGAGGGGTCTGTTTGACCTAGTGCCACGCCGTTGGTATACGGTGGTGATGCCACGCCGTTGGTATACGGCGGTGATGCCACGCCGTTGATACACGGTGGTGATGCCACATCGTTGATACACGACTGTGAGGGTTCTTTTATGGTTCGAGTGTAGACAGGTCTGGGTGGTATCCAGGACCTTTTGATAGAGTTATACTCCGGCAGTTATTGTAGGATGCGAGTACCTACTTGGAATCAGACAGCCGAGGATTTTGCCTAGATGGCATTCAGGATCCGGTAAGGGCATTATGAGCTCATAGTGAGGCCAAATGGAATAATTAATGCCCTGTTGTCTTCAAGATTTGAGGAAATGTGTGTCCTAGTTGTACTTGGACAGATTGGGAGTGGTGTTCCCCGAGGATATTTGATTTACTCCCAGAGCGACTTGGAGCACGAGGGGCACTTGGGGATATGCTACCGTGCCTGTGTGGATGAAGCTGTATGCCAAGTTATTGAGATACAAGTTTTAGCTTCTGAAGCTTACCTTCGTGGGTCACATTGTGTTAGCCATAGGAGCGGCGGTGGAAATTCGGCCAAAAATGGATGCTAGTTGAGATTGGCCGAGACCGACAGTTATTGTTGAAGTGATTAGCTTCTTGGACTGAACAGTGCCAGTAGAGCTGGACGAATGGATGATGAGGTTGATACCAGTGCCGACTATAGCTTTGCCAGAGATGGGAGATGAACTTTTGAGTGTTTGTGATGCCTCCCATAGTGGCTGTGGAGTTACCGTGGGTTTATCTATGGTCCGCGCTTTATCAGTTCAACCCTATGGGTATTGTGATAGGACAGATTCCCGTTTTGTTGGTGGTTGTGATCCCACAGATAAGCCTCTCATTAAGCTCACTACTTCCAGCTTTGTTTGATATGTCCGGGCATAGACCATGCCTGTTTGGTTATCAGTTCTGTTTATTCGGCATTCCTATTCTCTACTGTATGTTGGAATCAGAGTTCAGTTTCTGTATACAGCTTCTGTGATGCAGTCTCAGTCGTACTGCACCAGTTGAGACTACAGCTTTCGGCATCTCGAGTGGGATTTTCTCGGCTTGTCGCCGATTGTTCGGACTTTGGCCGCGAACCTGAGCATCAGCATTATGATCGCCCTTTTGAGCCAGCTTTCAGTCACGTTTATCGATGGTTTGGCCACCGTCAGGGTGCTCTTTGCTAGTTGAGAGGTCAACTTCGACCCGTGGGTCCGTTTGGGTTATGATAGCATGTTGAGTGACCAACAGTGGCATGAGATTGTATCTCTAGGGGTCCCTTTTTATAGTAGCCTGCGGTTGAGTAGTCCACTCGGGTGGTTTGGATCAGAGAGTGACCTAGTGAGGACCCCAGTTTGTTGGATTCTTTCCCTCTTGGATGATCGTGTGGGTGTGTTCCTGGTCGCCCTAGTTGAGTGGACACTAGGGTGTGGTGTTGGTGCATGTGGCATGGTTGATCTCTCTTTTCCCCAGCTTTTTGGAGTCCCTGTGGTTTTTCGCGTCTCAGCTCGGGAGTGTTACACTTTTGGATCCCTCGCCCGTGATTGACTCGCTCTGTTTGAGATCTGTGTGTGTTTGGAGTACGAGGGACGCCCGTTGCGAATTCTGGCTCGTGAGATGAGAGGATTGCGCAATTGGGCCATGCTGTACTGGTTGTGGTTGTTGTTGTTGTCGTAGAGGAGTAATCACGGGGAGTGAGTGGCGACTACGGAGCTGGTGACGGTGTTGATGGGTACCTACCTTTGGTTTTTGAGACTCCTTTTGAGTTGTGTTAGTTTCGAGGACGAAACTTTCTTTTAGTGGGGAAGGATGTGAGGACCCAAAATTCCCACGTAAGGATTACTGTTGGATCAATAGCTTCTGGAGGCTTATGTTGAGTATTGGGAGTGTTTGTGCACAAATTGGACCCAAGAATTAGACTCAGCCAGAAATCTGGATCAAGATTACTTATTTGGATGCCTTCGACAAATTTTAGAAATGGAATTTGGCAAAACGGACAGCGGATTTGGATTCAGCGCGCGAAAACGATGGAAATGGACTATTTGCTTGTATTTTTCGGAGTCCGGATGAGCGAACACGGGCAACCGAAAGTTTTGGAGGACTTTTGGGTGCGTGGTTAGCCGTGGACCGGGGGTGCCACGTGGCGGCACCCCATTGGACCGGTGCAGAGTTGCGGTCCATGGAGTGTGCCAGGCTGCCACATGGCTTGCCATGATGGGCCAGCCGTACAAGGCACGTGGGCTGTTGGAGTGTGGGAGAGGAGTGAGAGGAGTGAGAGGATTGTTTTTAAATTTTTCCTTTCTCCTTCTTCTTCCTCTTCTCCTTCTTCTACTTCTTCTTCTTCCTCCTTCCTCCATGAACCATGGGTTGTTGGAGGATTTTGTACAGAGCATCAACAACATGTCTTCTTCAAATTCATCATCTTGGGTGGGCCATTGGAGCTCCTTGATCATCTTCTTCCCCATGATGAAGCACAAACACCATTGCTGGATTTTCGGAGCTCCACCATCGCAGTTTAGTGCAAAAATTCCCCAGGCTTCGTTTCTTGGAATTTCGAGCTGAAATTTGGAGGGTATCTCCACGACAGGTAAATCTACAACTTTGATATTCAGTGTTCTACTTGGATCATGAGATTTCTTGGAGAATATTTGGGTTTTCTACAACTTTCACGCACAGATTTTTGTATTGGACACCTTGGAGTAATTTTGGGTTTTCTCTCTCATACGAGCTCGGAATTAGGTGTTCTTTAGCTCGATCTTTATCTACTCTCGACAAGGAATCCATTGCCACCTTCCTCACTGTATTTTAAGCTCGTTTGGACAGGTAAAACTCCCAATCTTTCCAGCCATGTAGTGCTGGTTTTTACAGAGCAGATTTTTGTTGGAATAGCATGTTTGTATGGTGATATCTTTGAGTTCAGCATGTTTTTGGGGGATTTCTTTGTATGGATCTGTTAACAGGGTTAAGAGGAACATTTCTCATGTTGATACTTAAGTGTAATTCCTGCTAGATTAATTCCTAAAAATCTGTGATCATTATGCCGGAATTTTGGATGTTACCGTGTTGTTTCGGGTGTATCTCCGCAACCGGGCATCGTATGGCGACGTGCTTGTACACTTTTTTCATCTACTCGACGCAAGGATTATCACAGTATTTTTCTTGGATTTTTCTGAGTTTTTCCCGAAGGTATATGTTCTTACCCTTATCTGTAAATGGAATTACAGTCATGTTGCTGTGTGGTTTTGCGCACCTGTACTGTGGAATTTGTAACTCAGCCTACGGGGCTCGGAATTGGACGTGCAGGTACTCGTTTCGAAGGTATCGACGCGAGGATTGCTGTGATATTTTTATTGGATTTTTCTGGGTACTTTCGGCAGGTGAAATAAGCATATCTTTGGGACTGATTTTCTGTGTGTTGTGCGTGGTTAATTTTGGGAATGAAAGTGTAATATTGGACCTTATTGTTGTACCCAGGGGTGTTTCCAAGTGTTGCTGGACCCGATGGATCTGTAGACTTTGATTTCGGGGAACTTTTAGTTGTTTGGAGCCACGGCTTGCGCGACATGTACCGAGGGTGCAATTTTGGCAGATTTTGGACTGTGAGCGTCTACACTCTTCACCGACTTCAGGTTTGCCTTGGTTTAAGCGCTTCAGGTGGGTAAGCTTAATATCAGTAACTGTATAAGGCAATGATTATGTTATGGCGAATATAAGTGCACTTGTGGGGATGTCACCCCTCTATGACTGATGCATGCATGTTTAGGGTACATGGTTTATGTTTGTAAGGTAGGTAAGCTTAATAATGATATTTGTATAAATGATTGCAAGAATAGTATTTATGAGGTATACTGAGGACTTGCATGACTTGGACATCTATGTGATGATTAGTGTAAGCTTACCTAGGATAATGTTACCCTATGAGATTATGTAACATGCCATGTTAGCACATAGCCTTTCATGTGGTTGGTTTATGCTTTGGGATAGGATTTTGTAGCTATGTGCGGATTTTCACTCTGAGGAGTTATTGTAATCGAGGATTACGATCAGGTGTAGGCATGTGGTTTACTTTCTATATCATTCTTGAGGACAAATGCATGCTTGTATGGACATATAGTTAGGCCACCTTTTTATTGCTACACTATTTATTGGAACTTGACTTAGGAGAAACCATGCTTTTCTTTTCTCCTTCCTGTTGGTCAGGTGGTCAGTGTTGCTCGGGTTCGAGCAGGGGTCTGGATAGTGTAGTTGGGACTTCGTGTCTGGGACAGGTTGGATTAGTTTGTGGGGTTTCGCGGCGACCGCGGATATTGGGCGGTTGACCGGATATTACTTATGCATCAGATTGGATGTCAGTTTCCTCTAGTGGATGGGGTTTCCCACTTATCGTTTAGTTGCATTCGACTGAGGTCGGGTCTTTCTTTGGTGGTTGAGTTTTCCCACTTTGATCAGATTGTGATCAAGTCCTGCTATACAGAGATACTTGTTACTGAGATACTTTACTCGTGTGGGTCGCTCCCCTCGAGTGCCACTCCGGAGGTAGGCTTTTCGGACCCAGCCTTGTGTGCCGGTCTGATACTTGTTGGATGCGAGCCGTGCGGGCCGATCCTTTCGGACCCAGCCTTGTGTGCCGGTCTGATACTTTTTGGGATGCGAGCCGTGCGGGCCGATCCCGCGGTTTCGAGCCTTGTGTGCAGATTCCGCTGAGCAGGCAATGCCAGTTTTACTGGCGGCACTTTGGATTGGGTTTATTACAGATATTTGCCTTATTGTTGAACTCGTGTCAGGGGGACCGAGTGGGGTCTAGTAGCTATGTTTAGACCAGTGCTAGTGTTGTTGGGATCCATTTGGGGACTGTGGTCCCGAGGTCTTTGTGAGTTGTTGACCGTTGTGCGAGAGGCTTGGTGATCTTGAGTTTATCCGTTCTGAGAGAGAGCGTGGATTTTGACTATAGCCTGCATGAGCCACTACTCGATAGCGAGTTAGTCCGTTTGGACACCCTACGTAATTCCTGCCCGTCAGTGGGAGGTGGTTGTAGGTGGGCGCAGGTTTGACTGGACCAGATGTGGCAGTCAGCTCGATTGGGTCGATTGTGCACTTCATGTGCTAGTGGTGGCATACCATTATTTGGTTCTCCCCTTTTGAGCATTTAGATAGAGGCATGGTAGCTGTTGAGAGTCTCCAGCTTTCCTATTTCAGTCTTTACTGCTTTGGTTAGTTTATGTCTCTTGAGGACTTGGTGGGCGGACCGCCGGGTCTGGCGGTGGTACCCACTGAGAACTCCCTTTTTGGTGTAGTTCTCACACCCTTTGGGGGTCTTCCCCCCTCCTTTTTCCTTCCTCTTCCTTGTTTTGCAGAGTCTTAGTGGGTGTTGCGGATTCTGCGGTGGTTGTTCGAGGCGAGGGAGTCGCGTGCTAGATCCCTACCCGTCGTTGGAGAGTAGCGGTACCCTTCAGAGGAGATCTTCAGTAGATTAGTTGTGTTATTTTCCCTCTTTTGAGAGACTGATGTAGTGAGGATATATTATGTATTGAGAGACTGTACACTGCTGTATTTATTGGAGTTACCTCCCGGTTGGGTTCAGAGCTTATATTTGAGGATATTGTATTATTATTATTCTTTGGGAGGCGGACATTGTTGTATTATTTCCAGTTGTACAGTGATTGATTTTAGTTATACAGCAGGTTTTTACTTTTAGCTCTGATATCTGTTTAGCTGTAGTACTTTTCTTGCAGGTAGGACGCTTCGCCTATGCGGGTTTGGAATAGGTGGCGTATCTGTTGGTGAGTCCGGGTCGAAGATTGAAGATGAAGGCTTGGATCATATACCTCAATCTCAAGAAAGAAGAATTCAAAAGGATCAGGTACGTTTAACTAAAGATTTTTGATGATCCGAATACTTCTTATAGTGTAGAAACACCTGGAAGAATTTTTAATTGCTTAAACATCAAAAACTGGACATGGGACATGTTCAGGATCCGGATCGGACTCGGCAATCCGGATCCCGAAGGGTGTTGGTTCATACACTGGTTCAATCCGGATCGCAGCATCCTCTGATCCGGATCCCGAACACTAGTTTTACCTGTTTGCTTCCTCGATCCGGATCAGGATTTGCAATCCGGATCCCGAACATTGATGTTCTGGTAAAACTGTATGAACGATCCGGATCGGACTTTGTGATCCGGATCCCGAACAGCTTTTTTCTGGAAATCGTCTTTCTTGCTTCTGCAATCCGGATCGTCAATTCCAATCCGGATCGCCGTCGGTAAAATTTCCAGAAAAGGCAGTTTTTGATCCGTATATTCTTCCAATGGTTTCTAACCTATAAATAGGCCCTGTATTCATTTCTAGGGCATCCGCTATTATAGAAGAAAATAGCCGAAAAGAAAAATCCACATATAGAGAAGAAAGGAAATCAATAGATTTATTCTATGTTTCTTCATCTATATTGATTGATTTGATTCTAGGTTTTCCATACTCACATTTTGAGTAGAATCAAATCAATGAATACTTAGATGGTATTTCCGATCTATCTTTAATCTAAGTATTCGGCGGATCATCACCACCCAAAACAAACAACGATTTACCCCAAATCGGCGCGTGGACTCGCGTGGCCTTGTGGATTCAAGGTGCAACCGCTCTCGTGGATTCGGAGCGAGGTACGTTCGTGGATTCGAAGCGTGCCATTGGGTGAAGACCGTGGATTCGGTCGGACGTCGTGGACTCGACGTTGGACGCTGTGGATTCAGCGTTGGGCGCGGATCGTGGATTCGAGAAGCGTCGTGGAGCGAGCGGGAAGATCTACTAGGAGCGTATGGTAAAAGGTTGAGTCGTCTGTGAGTACGTTATATCACCTTGTACGTGTGTTAATTCTAGTGGATTTCGCCGTGTTATCGGTCCCGTGGTTTTTTACTCCGGTTTGGAGTTTTTCCACGTAAAAATCTTGCGTGTTCTTTTATTTTTCCGCATTGGGTTTTATTGCGCAATGATTTTTTGAGTGTTTATTGTTTACACCTATTCACCCCCCTCTAGGTGT
This sequence comes from Tillandsia fasciculata, assembly GCA_029168755.2. NCBI lineage: Eukaryota > Viridiplantae > Streptophyta > Magnoliopsida > Poales > Bromeliaceae > Tillandsia > Tillandsia fasciculata. The sequence goes on along the minus strand of JAQOTM010000047.1, from coordinate 207,047 downwards.
TTTTTCCCCTATTTAGATCCATATTACTTATAACCCAACAAGTGGTATCAGAGCGGGAATAGGGTTGTAAACAATGGTTGAAGGTGGAAACATCAATCGACCCCCTTTCTTTGATGGAACAAATTATGCGTACTGGAAAGTACGGATGAAAGCCTTTTTAATTTCCATCGACGAAAGGGTGTGGCAATCAATTGAATTAGGATGGTCTAATCCAACTGAAATTATAGATGATGTTCGCACCTTAAAACCTAGGTCGAAATGGACCAAGGAAGAGATAGATTCTTCTTCTTACAATGGCAAGGGAATTAATGCTCTATTTAATGCTTTGTCACAAACTGAGTTCTCTCGCGTCTCGGCATGTGAGACTGCGAAAGAAATCTGGGATGTTCTTCAAGTTACGCATGAGGGAACTAACCTTGTGAAGATTCAGAAACTGCAAATGCTTACGAGCAAGTTTGACTCTATCTCTATGGCAGAGAATGAATCTTTCACTGACTATTACACACGATTGCAAGACATCGTAAACTCATGTGCTAACTTGGGAGAGAAGATTCCAGAATTTAAAGTTGTAAGAAAAATTCTAAGAACTCTTCCTGAACGATTTCGCCCGAAGGTCGCAGCCATTGAAACAATTAAACACCCGGACGAAATGCGTGTAGAAGAATTAGTAGGTGCTTTACAAACTTATGAAATGACATTTCCTACTAACTATTCTTCTGGAAAGGCATCCTCTTCTAAGTCTTCAGGTTACGCATTGAAATCAACTAAAGAAGAAGACGCGGATTCATCCTCCTCGGACGACGACGAGAACCTTTCTATGGAGGACTTTGAGAAGCAGCTCGCTCTCTTGACAAGGAAGTTTCGCCGCAACTTTCGAAGGGGTAATTCAAGCAAAACTCCATCCTTCGGAAAGTCGAAGAAAGGCAAGGGTTCTTCAAGTTACAAGTCAAGAAAGCAAGAGAACTTCTCAAAGGATAAGAAAAGTTCAGAGGGACAAGTTCAGTGCTTCAAATGTCGAGGCTACGGCCACATTGCAACGGAGTGTCCCAACAAGAATCCGGCAAAGAAGAAAGCGATGCAAGTCGTTACTTGGGATGACAACTCCACGTCAAATGAGTCATCCTCAAGTGATGAAGAAGACAACGCGACAGCTTTCCACGCGTCCACTACATCTTCACCCTTCATGTGCTTAATGGCAAGTACATCCGATTCCTTGTCCAACTCCACTGTTGAAAAGATTGCAACGGACGATGAATCAGATGATTCGGAAGGTGAAGATTTTGCTTTAGCCTACCACAGACTTTTGAGGGATTCAAAGAAACTGGCTAAGCAAAACAAGGGGTTGAAAGGGAGATTGCAGGATCTCGAAGAAGAAGTAAAAAGGGTAACCTCTCTCTCAACCGATCTTGAAGTGGAAAGGGATAATCTGATTAAAACAAATGTTTCCCTTCAAGAGTCCAATGAGCAACTCGAGAAGAATTATATGGATATGGTGAACAAAGCGAATTACTTCTTGAAGCTCAACGGCGAGGCTCGACAGGAAAAATTGGAAATGACGGAGACCATACGCCAACTGAAGGATGACTTAAAGAGATTTTCTTCTGGAAGGAGTAAGTTGGACAGACTTCTTGGTCTTGGTCAAAGAAATAAGTTCGGCCTCGGATACACTCAAACTGGAGACATTCCAAGTTCGAGTGGGACAGTATTTGTGCCTCAGTCGGTATCTCCTCCTCCGACACCGGAATTCACGACAAGCAACGACAACAAGCCTACTACATCCTCCTCGGGATCGTCAAGACCTAAGGTATGTTTTCGTTGTGGCATTTCAGGGCACATAAGGAGAAATTGCAAGACGGAAGCCAAACGCACACCTCAAGCACCTCTTGCAATGACTACCAAAAAGGCTATTCCTCAGAAATCAACTGCAATTCATTCAAAGGAAAAGAGCCTTGGTAGTACACCGCTCAAGACGACATCATCAAGGAGCAGCAATTCTTCAAGCAAGACGCTCTCACCTAGGAGATCAACTTCACGATCATTACCGACGCACTCCAAAAAGGTTTGGGTGCGCAAAGGTGAAATTTTCCCTTGTCTTGCTACCAATGTTTCCTTGCATGCATATGATAGTTCGTCTTGGTATCTGGATAGCGGGTGTTCCCGTCATATGACCGGTGATAAAAACTGTTTTCAAACATTTGAGAAAAACTCCGGAGGACTTGTTGTTTTCGGAGATGGTCGGTCTTCCAAAATTGTTGGAAAGGGAACGGTAGCTATTCCAGATGGCCCGGTTCTAAATAATGTGTTATTTGTTCATGGCCTTAAGACTAACCTCATAAGCATAAGTCAACTTTGTGATAGTGGTTATTCAGTTAATTTTTCATCTGATAAATGCACTGTAACTGACATGAACCATGCTTTCTTTTTAAAGGGGGTTAGATCAGAAAACAATTGTTATGTAGTTCCTACTAAGATTTCTGAAAAATGTAACCTAGCATCTTTGAAAAATGAAACACTTTGGCATGAAAGGCTAGGTCACATAAACTTTAAGGAACTTGCTAGAATTTCGAACAAAGATGTGGTCAAGGGGGTTCCGAAACTTTCTTTTGAACAAAACCTTGTGTGTGGCGGTTGCCAAAAGGAAAACAGTCTAGGACTGCACACAAGAACTTGAACCACATAGGTACAAAACGGCCTTTGGAACTTTTGCATATGGACTTAATGGGGCCAACTCGTCAACCATCTCTGGGAGGTAAATGGTATATTTTCTTATTGGTTGATGATTTTCTAGATATACTTGGGTAGCATTTTTAAAAGAAAAAGCTGATACCTTTGATTCTTTTCTCGAAATCTGCAATCGTATTATGATTGAAAAGAATGATAGGATTACTCGAGTTAGGAGTGATAGAGGTGGGGAATTCATAAATTCCAAATTCATTGATTTTTGCACTTCTAATGGCATTAAACATGAATTCTCTGCACCTTACACACCTCAACAAAATGGTGTAGTCGAGCGCAAAAACAGGGTCGTACAGGAAATGGCACGTGTTATGCTTCACAGCCGGAACTTACCTTTTTATTTTTGGGCTGAAGCGGTGAACACTGCTGTTTATGTTATTAATCGCGTGTATTTGCGCCCGGGGACATTGAATACACCATATGAACTTTGGTTTTGTAGAAAACCTAACATCAAATATTTTCGTATCTTTGGGAGTCGGTGTTTTATTTTACGTGATCGCGAAAATCTTGGAAAATTTGACTCTCGAAGTGACGAAGGGATTTTCTTAGGTTATTCTACAAACAGCAGAGCTTATCGAGTTTTTAACTTAGAATCTAAGACGATCGTAGAATCGATAAATGTTAAGGTAGATGAAGCTTTTCACTTTGAATCTGAAAAATCTACCCTCGATATCTCTCTTGATGATGATACACCTGCTAATGCATCTTCTTCTAACAATTCTTTCGATAATAATGTTGATGCATCTAACGGCTCTTCAAGTTCAACTGATGTGCAGGAATCATCTCGTGTGCCTCCGTCTACTCCTCTACCTCAAACGTTACGCATCTCCAAGGATCACCCTGAATCGAACATCATTGGAGATCCACAAGAAGGAGTTAGAACACGGAGACAATTGGTTTGCGGATTTGCATGCTATGTATCTCAAATCGAACCAAGGAATGTTGATGAAGCTCTCCAAGATGACTACTGGATTAAAGCAATGCAGGAAGAGCTCCATCAATTCGAGCGAAACAAAGTCTGGGAATTGACGAAGCCTCCGAAGCAACACAATGTGATAGGTACCAAATGGATCTTCAAGAACAAGAAAAATGAAGAAGGTACTATCATCAGGAACAAAGCAAGGTTAGTTGCTCAAGGCTACTCTCAAGTAGAAGGTATAGACTTTGATGAAACTTTCGCCCCTGTAGCTAGACTCGAGTCCATTCGTATATTGTTTGCGATAGCTTGTCATTTTAAAATCAAATTATTTCAAATGGACGTTAAGAGCGCCTTTTTAAATGGGTTTTTAAATGAGGAAGTTTATGTGGCTCAACCGAAAGGTTTTGTGGATCATAAACTACCTAACCATGTTTTTCGTCTGAAAAAGGCTCTTTACGGTCTGAAACAAGCACCGCGAGCATGGTACGAAAGGTTGACAAAGCACCTTTTGGAAAAGGGCTACACTCGAGGGGGAGCTGACAGGACTCTCTTTGTGAAGCATTATCAAAACAATTTCATAGTTGCTCAAATCTATGTCGATGACATTGTTTTTGGAGCAACAAGAGATAATGATGCTTCTAAATTCGCGGAGACCATGGAAAGCGAATTTGAGATGTCCATGATGGGCGAATTGACTTATTTTCTTGGATTACAAGTTAAACAAAACGATGAAGGAATTCACTTGTGTCAATCCAAGTATGCACTGGAGTTGGTCAAAAAGTTTGATCTAGAAAATTCTAAGGATTTTCCGACTCCAATGGGAACTAGCCATAAGGGACTTGGAAGTGAATCACATAGTGAGAATGTAGACGAGAAACTGTATCGCAGTATGATTGGAAGTCTACTATATCTCACGGCTAGTCGCCCGGATATATCCTTCAGTGTTGGGATTTGTGCGAGATATCAATCAGCACCGAAGGAGGTTCACCTGAAAGCGGTGAAACGGATCATCCGATATATCAAAGGTACAATCAATTTCGGAATTTGGTATCCTATGGGAACAACTTTGGATATTGTTGGATACTCAGATGCCGATTGGGCTGGATCAGTGGATGACCGGAAAAGCACGAGTGGTGCATGCTTCTATCTTGGCCATTGCCTTGTTGCATGGCACAGTAAAAAGCAGAATTGCATAGCACTCTCGACTGCCGAAGCGGAGTACATTTCTGCAGGAAGTTGTTCAACCCAATTGATTTGGATGAAAAGCGTGTTGAGCGATTTCCGGATTTCAGCATCTTCGGTAACCATTTTATGTGACAACACTAGTGCTATTAACATTTCAAAAAACCCTGTGTTGCACTCTAGAACAAAACATATTGAACTTAGATATCATTTTCTTAGAGAGCTAGTTGAATCAAACATTCTTCAACTGTCATATATTTCAACTGAGGATCAATTAGCTGATATCTTAACAAAACCTTTGGATCAAAAACGTTTTATTCACTTGCGTAAAGCAATTGGCATGCTTTCCTTGAAATAAACTCTTTTTGAAACCTTTGCTTAGGTTAGGTTTTGTTTTTGTTTTGTTCTTTATCTATGTTTTGTACATAGGACATTAATTGAGCATAAATCATAATTGACTTTAATTGCATCCTTTTATGTATTTAGAAATTTATTATGCTTTTGATGTCATAATATTTCAATGTTGCAATGATCATTTACGTTAATTAAACCATCTTTTAAGTGATCAAAGTCAATTTCTCTCTCAATGATCTCTTGGTATAGTCATTATCATATTTGATTGCTTAGTCGAGTATGAATTCGAGATCAATGGTTTGGTTGAATACCTTATATATTAAATAATTGATAGCCAATTGAGGGGGAGTCAATGAAATGTAAAATGCTCAAAAGATGTGGAAAGAGTTACATCCCAATGAGGAGTGTGAAAACTACCACCACATGGAGAAAATGAAAGAAAGAAAAAGATACTCCATGAATGAAAAGCAAATTTTTGTTTTAAAAATGTTGATGAAATGCATATTGAAATACTTGACTCAGTCGTATTTCATGGTTGGTATAAGGTGGGATTTTTGATAAAAGATGCTCAAAGAGCCACTCCTTCAACAGATTGTCTAGATATATTATCTAACTTATCTGGGATTTCAAACATCTATTGATCTTGGTATTTCATTTTCTTTACCAAAATTGATGATTTGATAAAGGCATTACACATAAGATCAGGATAGATGTAATTGAAGTTGTTCAACTTTAAGTGTTTTAACTTTCGTAAATTTTCGTTTCATTTTTGGTATTTTTGATAGATTTTGCATAATCTATTTCTTGTTGTATGAAACGATGTCTTTTGTTTAAAGTTGACATGGTAAAGTGCTTACATACTTTTTCTGGATTTTATGGAATTTTTCTGAATTTTTCTGGAGAAAAAGTTGAAGCCGATCCGGATCGGGGTAAGTGATCCGGATCCCGAACGCAGGATTCTTCCTGCGGGTAGCCGATCCGGATCACATTCTCGATCCGATCCGGATCACGGCTAGGGTTTTTATAAGAACAAAGAGATTTTGATTTCTTTTACCCTAATCTTTTGTTTTCAAGCCTCTAGAGTTTCTCTCTCTAGATTTCTTGCATCTTGGAGCTTCCAAACTCAAAGTTCTTCGGATTCAAGTAAGTTTTATTGATCAAAACTCGGTTTTTCACAGTTTTTATGGTTTTTCATCAAACGTGAGTTGAAATCTTGGATCTTTTTCGTTTGTGAATGGTTTTTGATCAAATTTCTTTTGAAATAAGAACTCTGGGTCAATTAGTTTTGCTTTTATGCTGGGTTTTTACCTGATTAACGAGTTTTTAGGCTTCGATTTCTAAAAATTCTGTTTTAGGGCATAAAAGAGGAATTTTTGAAAATCATGGATTGATCTATTTTTAAAATTCTTTTTGGAAAACTAATTTGATTCTTGGCTTCTCTACATGATTATGATTGTCTAGGTACAATTTTTCAAAATTGACGATTTTTCATGTGTTCTTGAGTTGGTTCTTCACAGGACACTTTCTCTAAACTCAAAGCACTAGCGTCAATGGCTCTCTCTTGGTTAATCCTGTTACTGGTTACGATGGTACATACTCGAGCAACCAACAAACTGAAACGAGCCAAGAAACTCCAACGAAAGGTGAAGTGGAAGTTATAAGTGACACAGAACTTGAAGAAAACCCTGATGAAGTACACTGGGATATGTTGACAGATGATGATGATGATGAGGTATTGCCTACTAAATCTAAACAAAAAGGAAAAGCACCCATGGACACTGGGAAAGCTCCTATGTCTGCTCCAACTATCTCTATGAAACGGAAACGACTTGCTCGACGTTATGGACTAAGACGAGACACTAATGTTGACACGCCATTAGCTCCTGACTCTCCGCCACGTGTTGAAGAGGTAGTCGTTAATACTGACCGTCTAGAGCTTTTGAACGACGTGAATGCATCGGAGAACGTCATGTCAACATTGAAGCCCTTCGCAATCATTCACCAGAATTTGGAACCTTAATTGAGCAAGCTTCTCTTATTCAAGTCTGCCGATTCCCTGAACTTCTAGGATATTGTTTGTATCGTGTGAGAACCTTTTACACGAATGCAAGACATCTTCAAGAAGATGAAAATGGGTCTATGCATTTCTATACTAACATCCAAGGAGTGAAGATTAAGATCACACCGCAGTTAATTGGTGAAGTCCTTGGAATGGAATCTAGCACATCAGGGCTTAACTTCTTGAAAGGAAAAAGTTTGACAAATGCATTGTGGCAAACTGTGATCGACAAGATTTGTTTGGAAGGAACTAAATCAGTTGATGGCAAAGTGTCAGATCCAAACATCTACGACTGGAGTACCGATTTCTAAACTTCATAACATGTTATAACATTCTGCCCAACATGCAGACCAAGGTTGTGAGATGGGAGCGGCTGCTATTCCTATATCTCATAGGTCATCCCTCTGAGGCTATTGGATTGAACATGAATATTCCCTATATAATCTGGAACAGAATGTCAAGATACATTGTGCATCCTCATCCTTCTGAGCGACTTCCGTTTCCTCTACTCATCATGAGGATCTTACGAAAGTTTGACATTGATGTAAGCTCAACATCATATCAGCACAGTTGCGGGATGATAGATGAATCAACAATTGTGAAGTCACTTCACAAATTACCTCATGTTATTGGAAAAAACCTTGTGACGGCACCTCGGCTCACCGTCTCGACAAGAACCCGGCACGAATGATGAAGCATCATTAACTTCGATCTTCAAGTTGCAACAACAACTATCTGTCAAGCAAGAACAGATATTGAAGGAACAACAAAGAATTTGCAATGAGCTTGAAATCGTCACGGCAGCTCACATTACTATCACTAAAAAGGTCAATTCGATGCACAAGCGAATGACAAAGATGTTCTACAAGATGGGTTGCACAAGTTCTGAAGACTCAGATTCTGACAACTGATCATTTTTGACTTATTTCCTTTTTCTTTTCTTTTTGTGCAGGACTTTAGTTTTTAGTCTTATTGATACTTTTAGTTTAGTTCTCAGTTTTTCATATTATAGAACTTTTTAACTCTCCTTACATATTGTAGCTCTTGCTACGTTTTGGCTTTATTTTGTGACAAAAAGGGGGAGAGAGTTAGAGAGAACTTTGAACAATGAACAACAATGAATGATGTGAACTTGGTGAATATCAAGGTAAGTATGACTTCAACTCAACTTTGGTTTTTCTCTTGTGATTTGTGACATGCCTCTATACTAACTATTCGACTAACTATTTGGGCATGTAATATGACTAACAAGTTGATGTTGGACTAACATTTGTGACATTTGGTTTTTGAATGCTTAGAAGATATGTTGGTTTTAACTATGATTCTCTTACATATCTGAATTCTTCAAATGTCATGATGAGAATAAACTCTATCTCTGTATTTGGTTTTGTATGATTCAATTCTTGAGGTATCTAACGATTTCTTTTGTCAAGAATGATTTCTTTGTGCAGAGATTACAGATGTCTAAGTCTAGAGTCTGTCTTAGGAGTTTATCTCATGTTTTTAATTTTTGGATCTCTTTTGTAAATTTTTGTTGTATGGTGATAGCAACAAAAATATCTTTTTGAATTTTCTTTTGTGGATTTGTGTTTTGTCACGAAACCGCCAAAGGGGGAGATTGTTACGGAATTTGAGTTGGCGTATTTCGTGAATGTATTAAGTCTTGAAGATTGAAGATGAAGAAACTTTGGATCATATACCTCAATCTCAAGAAAGAAGAATTCAAAGGGATCAGGTACGTTTAACTAAAGATTTTTGATGATCCGAATACTTCTTATAGTGTAGAAACACCTGGAAGAATTTTTAATTGCTTAAACATCAAAAACTGAACATGGGACATGTTCAGGATCCGGATCGGACTCGGCAATCCGGATCCCGAAGGGTGTTTGTTCATACACTGGTTCAATCCGGATCGCAGCATCCTCTGATCCGGATCCCGAACACTAGTTTTACCTGTTTGCTTCCTCGATCCGGATCAGGATTTGCAATCCGGATCCCGAACATTGATGTTCTGGTAAAACTGTATGAACGATCCGGATCGGACTTTGTGATCCGGATCCCGAACAGCATTTTTCTGGAAATCGTCTTTCTTGCTTCTGCAATCCGGATCGTCAATTCCAATCCGGATCGCCGTCGGTAAAATTTCCAGAAAAGGCAGTTTTTGATCCGTATATTCTTCCAATGGTTTCTAACCTATAAATAGGCCCTGTATTCATTTCTAGGGCATCCGCTATTATAGAAGAAAATAGCCGAAAAGAAAAATCCACATTTATATAGAGAAGAAAGGAAATCAATAGATTTATTCTATGTTTCTTCATCTATATTGATTGATTTGATTCTAGGTTTTCCATACTCACATTTTGAGTAGAATCAAATCAATGAATACTTAGATGGTATTTCCGATCTATCTTTAATCTAAGTATTCGGCGGATCATCACCACCCAAAACAAACAACGATTTACCCCAAAATCGGCGCGTGGACTCGCGTGGCCTTGTGGATTCAAGGTGCAACCGCTCTCGTGGATTCGGAGCGAGGTACGTTCGTGGATTCGAAGCGTGCCATTGGGTGAAGACCGTGGATTCGGTCGGACGTCGTGGACTCGACGTTGGACGCTGTGGATTCAGCGTTGGGCGCGGATCGTGGATTCGAGAAGCGTCGTGGAGCGAGCGGGAAGATCTACTAGGAGCGTATGAAAAAGGTTGAGTCGTCTGTGAGTACGTTATATCACCTTGTACGTGTGTTAATTCTAGTGGATTTCGCCGTGTTATCGGTCCCGTGGTTTTTTACTCCGGTTTGGAGTTTTTCCACGTAAAAATCTTGCGTGTTCATTTATTTTTCCGCATTGGGTTTTATTGCGCAATGATTTTTGAGTGTTTATTGTTTACACCTATTCACCCCCCTCTAGGTGTTTTTTCCCCTATTTAGATCCAATTACTTATAACCCATCATATCTAAATTCTTCAATTGTCTTGATGAGAATAAACTCTATCTCTGTACTTGGTTTTGTATGTTTCAATTCTTGAGGTATCTAACGCGTTTGTTTGTCAAGAATGCTTTATTTGTGCAGAGAGTACAGATGTCTAAGTTTAGAGTCTGTTTTAGGAGTTTATCTCATGTTTTTAATTTCTTGGATCTCCATTGTAAATTTTTGTTGTATGGTGATAGCAACAAAAATATCTTTTTGAATTTTCTTTTGTGGATCTGTGTTTTGTCACGAAACCGCCAAAGGGGGAGATTGTTACGGAATTTGAGTTGGCGTATTTCGTGAATATGTTAAGTCTTGAAGATTGAAGATGAAGATAGCTTGGATCATATACCTCAATCTCAAGAAAGAAGAATTCAAAAGGATCAGGTATGTTTAACTAAATATTTGTGGTGATCCGAATACTTCTTGTAGTGTAGAAACACCTGGAAGAATGCTTAATTGTTTAAATATCAAAAACTGGACATGGGACATGTTCAGGATCCGGATCAGAGATTGCAATCCGGATCCCGAAGGGTGTTCGTTCATACACTTGTTCAATCCGGATCGCAGCAATTCATGATCCGGATCCCGAACAGCAGTTCTACCTATTTACTTGCACGATCCGGATCAGGAACTGCAATCCGGATCCCGAACATGATGTTTTGGTAAAACTGTATGAACGATCCGGATCGGGGACTACGATCCGGATCCCGAACAAGCAATTTTCTGGAAACCGTCTTTTGTGTGTTTGCAATCCGGATCGCCAAATCCAATCCGGATCGCCGTCGGTAATTCTTTCCAGAAAAGTTTGTTTTTGATCCGTATATTCTTCCAATGGTTTCTAACTTATAAATAGACCCTATGGTTATTTTTCTAGGGTTAAGGAAGAAGGCCGAAGGAATAGAGATAGAGCCGTCATAATAAAATATCATCTTATACGGCCCTAGATCCACATATAGAGAAGAAAGGAAATCAATAGAATTTATTCTATGTTTCTTCATCTATATTGATTAGTTTGATTCTAGGTTTTCTTACTCACATCTTGAGTTGAATCAAACTAATGAATACTTAGATGGTATTTCCTATCTATCCTTGATCTAAGTATTCGGCGGATCATCACCACCCAAAACAACGATATACCCCATATCGGCGCGTGGACTCGCGTGGCCTTGTGGATTCAAGGTGCAACCGCTCTCGTGGATTCGGAGCGAGGTACGTTCGTGAATTCGAAGCGTACTACTGGGTGAAGACCGTGGATTCGGTCGGACGTCGTGGACTCGACGTTGGACGCTGTGGACTCAGCGTTGGGCGCAGATCGTGGATTCGACTAGCGTCATGGAGCGAGCGGGAAGATCTACTAGGAGCGTATGAAAAAGGTTGAGTCGTCTGTGAGTACGTTATATCACCTTGTACGTGTGTTAATTCTAGTGGATTTCGCCGTGTTATCGGTCCCGTGGTTTTTTACTCCGGTTTGGAGTTTTTCCACGTAAAAATCTTGCGTGTTCTTTTATTTTTCCGCATTGGGTTTTATAGCGCAACGATTTTTGAGTGTTTATTGTTTACACCTATTCACCCCCCCCTCTAGGTATTTTTTTCCCCTATTTAGATCCATTTACTTATAACCCAACACGGTGGGTTGACCGAGGATCAGTGATCATGTCAGAGAGAGACGGACGTCAGGGACCAGCTCCGGGGAGAGGCATCCAGTGCCGCCTGAGTTTGGACAGTCGAGTGGATCGAGACCCCCGGGGCAGCCACGATCCCAGTCTGAGGGTCGTGAGTCTCAGAGGAGACAGAGACCAGGAGGTTCTCCACAGCCGATGTATCAGCAGCAGCAGCAGGACGACTCCGTCATTTGTGGTGGGCCGCACTCTGCGCCGCAGTGTGACCACAGGCAGGGGCTATGTTTTTCATGTGGGCAGGCAGGACTTTTTCAGGCAGCAGGCCCTCGAGCAGTGACTACGGCAATACTGCTTGCAACGGCACCCCGCTACCTCTTCGGGATGAAGGAGCTCCTCCGATTTACCGCCAGGCAGATAAGGACACGACGTCGGGGCAGACTAAGCGACGACCATCTACATCGAGCGGATGAGTCGGTACCGCCCGGTTGGAGGGCGCTACGGCAGTGGACCAGGTTGTCGCGGGCATGATTTCCTTACAGCAGTTTGAGTTGAGTGTTTTTGGCTTTCTTGTCTGGACTGGAGGTAGAGTTATTACCATGTGCACTAGAGGTATAGATTTCTGTTGGTGTTGTGCATGTAGGGGAGCCTTGTGGATTGTGTCCAGTACAGTTGGGACTTGAAATTATACCGTCAGGTGTTACGGTTCAGTGGCAGCTTCACGACTCAGTTTGAGCACACAAGATGGACCAGTTGGTGCGGTATCGTGCAACGGCTGATTGTGGAATGAGATCAGTTACCCTTCCGCGGGTTGGACTAGTGGAGTTCTTTTTCACTGATCACCGGGGTATCCTTCCTACAGCTGTGGCTTCAGCGGTTTGCGGCTTGGTGCTACTTTTGGATCATTGGTGACGTTTAGGACTAGAGGTTGTGTCCTTAAGGGTCACGGTTAGATCGTAGCTTTCGTTTTGTAGCCACGGCAGGAACGACTTCAACACTTCTCTCCCTTCTTCTCGTCTGTCTGCTAAAATTTTCGAACGAGACGAAAACTTCGAAAGACTGCTCCAGAAATGGAGACGGTGCCCGAACCTGTTCTTGTTTGATTGGGGCAAGGGCACTGGTTCTTTCGAAATTTTCGGACTTTTCGTTAATTTCAGCTGTTTTCTAAACTGAGAGTTGTGGTTGACGACTTTCCTGCTGGTGGGGCCTTTACCTTTCTTGTTGGTTGTGTTGGCGTAATTCGCGTAGTTTTGGACGAGTAGAGTTGGTCGTTCTTTCTTATCCTCTGTCCTTTGGAATTCTTGAGGTTTTTGCCAGCTTTTGGACTCCTAGCCGTGTGGACTCGCTTCGCGGAGTGTGCGTAGCGACTGGGGAGATGGAGACGGTGTTGATGGATACTTACCTGTGGCTTTGGAACTTCCCTTTTGAGCTGTGTTAGTTTCGAGGACGAAACTTTCTTTTAGTGGGGGAGAGTGTGAGGTCCCGAAATCCCCCGCATAAGGTTTGTTGGTTGTTGGGCAGCTTTTAGTGGCCGTTGGGAGTGTTTGTGCGCTTGTCGGGCCCGAGAAATGGATTTGTGATGCAAATTGGGTTTTAAGTTTGCATCACTGGAGGCCTGCGTGGTGTGTCGTTGGTGTTTGTGAGCAATTTGGACACAAGTGTTGGACTTTGGGCTTAAAAAGGGATCGCGTGGGTAATTGGAGCACCCGTCGAGTGTTTTGAGGTGGTTTCGCGCGACGTAGGTGTCAAATTTAGACTCCGGACGAAGTCTGGATAAAGATTACCTCTCCGGTTGCCTTCGGTAATTTTTAGAGTTGGAATTTGGCAAATCGGACTTCAGAATTGGACCCGGCACGGAAATCGGATCAAGTGGGCTATCCGGGGGTATTCGGCAAATTTTCGGATGAGAATTTGGAGAAACGGACATCGTTTTTGGATTCAGCGCGCGAGATCGTTGAGAATGGACTATTTACTTGTTTGATTTGGAGCCCGGTTGAATTGCGCGTTTTTCGAGGCGACGCGGCACGAATCCCAAGGCGAGGCGACGGCACGGAAATCGAGGCATTGGCGGCGCGCGGCTCTAGGCGCTGCAGGGGCGCGCTGGCGCGCGCTTGGGAAGCGCGCTTCGGCGCAGATCGCGCTGGGGCCGCCACGTGGCGGCCCCCCCGCACTCGCGCCCGCGCGGGCGAGCGTGACGCGCGCCCGTGTGGCGCGCTGGGTGTCCCGCGCTTGCACGGGCGCGGTGTCACGCGCCCATGTGGCGCGCGGGCTGCGCGCCCGCGTGGCGGGCTTGGGTGCGCGCCACGTGGCGGCGGGGCGCGTGCGTGGACCCAGTGCACGCGCCCCGGCTTGGTGGACTGCGCTCCGTGGCTCCCCATTGGCTGCCGTCGTGGACCAGGTCCGTGGACCGGGTCCGTGGACCACTCCCTCCTTCTCTTTTTCTTCTTCTTCTTCCTTCTCCCCCGCGCCATTTCTTCTCCTCTTTCTTTTCTTCCTTCTTCACCCGAGCGAGAGAGGGAGTGAGGAAGAGATTTTTGGGGGATGTGGCGGTGCGCCGTGGACCTCGCGGAGCGCGCGAGGTGTTCCAAACGGGTCGGTTGGGCGGCGCGACGCGTCGAGGTAGGTCCCGCACTTGTTTTTACGGTGTTTTTGGCACAGTTTTGGAGCGTTCTTTTGGACAGTGAATTGACCCTCTTGCTCTCTTATCTGTGTTAGGGACCGTATTTTACTGCTCCGTTTTGCGTGCGGACCCCGGCGGCGTGCACCGTTTTGCATGCGGACTCCGTTTTGCGCGCGGGTTTCGGCACCGTGCACCGTTTTGAGTGCGGACTCCATTTTGCGTGCGGGTTTCTGCACCGTGCTCCGTTTTGCGTGCGGACTCCGGCGGCGTGCACCGTTTTGCGTGCGGACTCCGTTTTGCGCGCGGGTTTCTGCACCGTGCTCCGTTTTGCGTGCGAACTCCGGCGGTGTGCATCGTTTTGCGTGCGGACTCTGTTTTGCGCACGGGTTTCGCCATAGTGCTCCGTTTTGCGTGCGGACTCTGGCGGCTTGCACCGTTTTACGTGCGGACTCCGGCAGCGGGCATCGTTTTGCGTGCAGATCGCGTGGAGGCAAATTGCAAGTGTCTACGAGCAATTTGTGGCTTATCGAGGTGGGTGGCCTTATCTCCAAGCTTTATAGACTGTACAGTAATTCTACTGATGTAGGACTATGCATGATAGTTTATTTTCTTGTGTACCATGCTAGATTGTAGGAATTGTTATTCCTTTTATCATCTGTTAATATAGTTATCTTGGAACTTGACCTAGCACCCCCGTCATATGTTGCATGTGTAACCAGACCAGTAGAAAACCCTCACTTGGGCTAGGGTTATTTATGTTTAGACACCCACACTATTTTTTCTATTCCTGGACATAGTGTTATCCTCGCCCGGGTAGTGGGCCGAGAGGTCGGGACTTCCTTTTAGTGTGGGATGCATTTGTACTCGTGCTTGGGAGCAGAGTGGAGTCTGGTAGATATAGTGGGTCGCTTTTCTGTGCCGGGAGCCATTTGTATAAACGGTAGTCCCGGGAGGTCTTCTATCCCTGTTGTGCTGTCGCCACTGGGTTAGTGGCAGTTGTGTGCTTGTGTTAGCTGGACCTAGAACCCAGAACCTTTTGACATACACATGATTTTAGTCTATCGATGTTTCCTTCCAAGCATCGAAGGGCCGCTGAAGTCTGTTCTTGTTTGATTGAACCAAGGCATCAGCCCTTCGGGGTTTGGGTAAACTCTTATTTTTTCTAACGATTTTTCTTAAAAAGAACTAAAAATCATTAAAATGGGTTTCTTCTCAAATCAAGATGGTTTTTCAAAAAGGGAACTACTTTTAGTCCTCACCCGCGTGGGTTGAGTGAAAATGGTTTTCAGTAATTAATGTCACCCCGTTTTCCTGTAAACTTCCCCACTCGTAAGGATTCGAGTGGTCTGGGTTCTAGGGGCCATTCCTTTGTCGGGACGAAAGCCACGGGGGCCGAGCCTGGAACCTGTTCTTGCTTGATAGGGTTGTAGGTGTCGGTCTCCCGGAACTTTCGGGCCCTAGTTGATATCTTCTGCGTGTTGTACCGAGGTTGTCGTGTTCCCGAACTATAAGGGGGCCGGGAACTTCGATAGGCGGAGCCTAGAGTCTGTTCTTGTTTGATAGGGTTCTTAGCACCGACCTATCGGGTTTTCCAAACCCTTATGGTGTCGGCCCTTTCTGAGTTATCGATGTGGTTGGTGTTCTGTTGTGGGAGCCGTTTGGAGTGACGGCGGTCCCAGCTGTGTGGTACTTTCTTTAGTGAGTTAGTGTTGTGAGTTGAGTCGTTGAGGGTTCTCCGACATAGCCGTGAGAGTGTTGGGGCTTTTCATATTTTAGTCGAGGTTCTATTCCGACTGAGTTGTGGTTTCGAGCTTTGAGATACCGATCTGTTTGATCGTGGATTATAGCCTGCTGAGCCTGGCATTTCATGCCAGTTATGAGATACTTGAGATACTTGAGTTCGTTGGGGTCGCTCCCCTCGAGCTACGCCCTGGGTGCGATGATGATACCGAGCCTGACGAGGCTGCGATGATGCGACTAGTTGATACACTAGAGTTCGCTTGAGACTGAGATAGTCCTTGAGGGACACCGTACGTAAGACCAAGTTCTGTTTGGGCGTAGTGGCAGTAGGTGAGCGCAGGTTTGTTTGACTGGTCCAAAGTGGGACAGTCATTGAGATTGGGTGACTTTGAGAGAGTGATGGCATAGCATGTGTCATAGTAGAGTCTTCTTTGAGCATATTACTTGTGACATATTGTCAGTAGTGAGTAGATGCATCATATTATCTCCTGTTCCACTTCTTGAGCATCTAGATAGAGGCATAGTAGCTGTAGAGATATCCTTTTCCAGCTCTTTTCTTTCCGTATACTTTGTTACTTATGCCTCTAGTAGACTTAGTGGGCAGACCGTTGGGCTTGTTGACGGCACCCACTGAGAACTACTGTGGGAAGTAGTTCTCACACCCGTCGTGGTGTCTTTTTCCCAAGGAACTTCTTCTCCTGTTCCTGTTGCTCCAGTTGCTGATCCTTCTGACCGAGGCGAGGGAGTCGCGAGCTAGTTCCCTACCTATGATTGGAGTGTAGCGGTACCCCTCCAGAGGAGAGCTTCAGTAGTTTAGTTTACTCTTTTCCCTCTGTTGAGAGACCTTGTTGTGAGGTATAGAGTTGTATTTTTATTTTACAGTTTGAGAGACTGTTGTAGTGAGGATTTTTTTGTATTGAGAGCTTGTACACTGATTTATTTATTGGAGATATCTCCCTTTTGGATTTTTGTATCAGAGGACTTTTTATATGATCGTATTTGGGGAGATGGATATTGCATTATTTTCAGTTGTACAGTGATTGGATTTCAGTTTTTAGTAGTTTACTATCAGCTCTGATATCTGTATACTGTAGTTGATTCTTTTTGCAGGTTAGACGCTTCGTCTGTACGGCAGTTTCCGTACAGATGGCGGATCTGTTAGCGAGCCGGGTCGCAGTTTCGACCCCGGGGCGTGACAACTGTACAGTCCATAAAACTTGGAGATAAGGCCACCCACCTCGATAAGCCACCAATTGCTCGTAGACACTTGCAATTGGCCTCCACGCGATCCGCATGCAAAACGAATCACTGAGCCGAACCCGTGCGCAAAAACGGAGTCCGCACGCAAAACGGTGCACAAAACGGAGCACGGTGCCGAAACTCGCACGGAAAACGGAGTCCGCACGCAAAACGGAGCATGGTGCCGAAACCCGCGCACAAAACGGAGTCCGCACGCAAAACGGTGCACGCCGCCGGAGTCCGCACGCAAAACGGAGCACGGTGCCGAAACCCGCGCGCAAAACGGAGTCCGCACGCAAAACGGTGCACGCCGCCGGGGTCCGCACGCAAAACGGAGCAGTAAAAATACGGTCCCTAACATAGATAAGAACAAGGGGTCAAACCAAAGGTCCAGAAGAATGCCCCAAAAACTGCGCAAAAACACCGTAAAAATTAGCACACGGGACCTACCCGACCGCGCCGCCGCCGCCGAAACACTCCGCCGGCGACCCCGCACGCTCCACGAGGCTCACGACGCCACACCGCACATCCCACCATCTCCTCCCTCACTCCCCCTCTCGCTCGGTTGCAGAAGAACGAAAAGAAGGGAAGAAAACGGCGTGCGGGGGAGAAAGAAGAAGAAGAAAAGAGAGAGGAGGGAGGAAGGTGGTCCACGGTGCACCGGTCCACGGTGCACCCGCCGGTCCACAGCACCCAGCCGGGTGCACCAGGCGCAGCCGACCGCGCGCCGCGCCACGTCGCCGCGCCCCTGCGCGCCACGCGGGCGCGCAGCCCGCGCGCCACACGGGCGCGTGACACCGTGCCCGCGCAGGCGCGGGACACAGGCGCGCCACACGGGCGCGAGCCCCCGCGCGCCCGAGCGGGCGCCAGTGGGGGCCCGCCACGTGGCGGCCCCCGCATGCGCCCCACGCCGCAAGCGCGCTTTCCAAGCGCGCCTGCCTGCCGCGCCATCCCGAGCCGTACGCCCTCGGGATTCGTGCCGCACTAACACCTCAAAAAAACGCGCACGCCTCGAATCTCGTGCCGCGTCGCCTCGAAAAACACGCAAATCATCCGGGCTCCAAATTAAACAAGTAAATAGTCCATTCTCAACGATTTCGCGCACTGAATCCAAAAACGATGTCCGTTTCTCCAAATTCTCACCCGAAAATTTGCCGAATGCCCCCGGATAGCCCACTTGATCCGATTTCCGCGCCGGGTCCAAATTTGAAGTCCGATTTGCCAAATTCCAACTCTAAAAATTCCCGAAGGCAACCGGAGAGGTAATCTTTTATCCAAACTTCGCCCGAAGTCCAAATTTGACATCTACGCCGCACGAAACCACCTCTAAACACTCGACGGGTCCCACAATTCCCACGGGATCTCCTTTTTAAGCCCAAAGTCCAACACTTGTGTCCAAATTGCGTACAAACACCACCGTCGCACCATGCAGGCCACCAGTGATGCAAACTAAATCCCGAATTGCACCACAAATCCATTTCTGGGGCCCAACACGCGCACAAACACCCCCAACAGCCACTAAACCGACAGTAATCTCTTAAGTGGGAATTCGGGTCCTCACATATGCACGGCGTCCTGACTATATAATACATCTCATTCAAGCTTTAACCACACTAGATCGAGGCACAGTCACATACAACATGCATTCCATACATTCTGTCGACTTTCACACGTAGAAAAGGGGCCGACTGTTTTAAAATGGATAAAATCACAGAGTTTTGAAAGCGGCGCCCACCCGACGCCGAGTTTTTACAAAATCCATTTCAAAGCCACATAAATCCACAGAATTTAAAAACGGCACCCACCCGGTGCCTGATTTTATAAAACCCATTTCGAAATCACATAAATCCCACAGAGTTTTAAAAATGGTGCCCACACGACACCCATGTTTTAAAAACGGTTTTCACAAACGATTTTTCTTAATTTTTGTTTGTAGTTTAAAACGGCCAAGTAAGGAAAAAGGGACGACATTCATTCAACAGTTATAAGAAGAAAAGGCGACATCCATGTAGCACTCGAGAAATTCAAGTGTGTTTGCGGGCGAGGAAGCAGATCTAAACCGCAGTGATTTGCATACCGGTGCGCGAATTGCACAGTTTTCGATGCACAAATTCTGCCTTTCCGATCCGAGTCTGATCTCGAAAATCTGAGGTCGCCAGTGCGACCGTCTCATCGAATCGAGTGGAAATGGTATAGACCGTTTGCTGATCAGACGGTCGGATCGTCCGGAAATCAGCAAGAAAACTTGTGGGGCCCGCGACTTAAGTGAATAGTGTTTTGAATAGTAACACCTTGTTTTGGTCTCCGCGTTGGCCAACGTCGCGGATCGACTGTCTGGAGTCCGAATCTGACGATCCAGGTAGTCGATTTAAATAGCGTCGCCGATCCGAGCGCAATGGCGCAGACGAAATCTACGTTTGACGACCCTAGAGCCTCGAAAAGCGTGTTGAACTGTAGATATCGCAGTATTTTGTGGATCTGCGTTTTATCAGGATTTTTAGGCGACGAACAAAAATCGCTACCTGATAGGTTTCGTCGAGCCGGACGTCGTGGTGAAGTCCGTTTTTCTGTTTGGCGACTCGAATGCCTCGAAAATCATGAAATACGGTGAAAATGCGGTAATTTACATAACCACCCTTATATTTTATGCTCCGTTTTACGCGCTGCTTTAGGGAGAGGGACCTAAGGGTGAAATAGAGGAGCTGGGAGGGACCTAGGTCTAAATACTCTGGGTTGAGGGGTTAAAATGCATATGGTTACATTTGCATATATAATATGCATTAGGCTCACTTGTAACCCTAACCCCGTAACCCTAGCACCCAGCCACCCTCTGCCTCCCTCTCCTCTTGCGATCGACGCGCCTCCACCATCTTCAACCGTCGCGCCGGCGCCACCGCCGTCCTGTCGCCGGAAAAGCTCGGGGAAAACCAAAGAAGTTGGTTTCTTCTCGGTCTGGTGGTGTGGGAGGCATCAAGGAAGAGTTGGGTTGGTCCAGGCGTCATCTGGGAGTGTCTCTGTGAAGTTAACGTCGAGCCGAGGTGAACCCGACGCCTAGCCTCGCCGTGCGCCGCCGCAGAAGGCTTCTCTTCCTCCTTGTTTTCCGACGAGGTGGGTTTATGGGAGTTGTTATTTTTGATTGGCCCTAGGACCAATCCTTTGACTTCCTGACGTTGGGGTGATCATCCTCGCCTTGTTTCAGCCGTCGCCGTCCCCTGCTTGGCCGGCGGGAACCACCTCTCGCCGGAAAAGCCATATCTGGCCGATCCTGAGCACGGAGAGAGTCCAACCGTTGAAACTGAGATCAGACCGTTGGTTTGGGTCTTCTCATCGTCTGCGACCTTCTCCCGAAGTTTGGTGATGATCGGTTGAGATTCCGGGCCCTGCGAGCTTGCCCTAGAATCGGGTTTTCTTCCCGTTGGCCGACCTTCACCGCCCGGCGCCGTCGCTTACCCCCGTCGCCGGCCATCACCTCAGCAAGCTTTGTAGGGCCAAGTGGAGGCTTTTGGTCCAAGTTGCAGTGACTCAAAAGTCGCCGGCCGGAATCCGCCATTAGAGGACCTTGCCTTGCCGAGCTTGAGTTCCGGCGATCGCCGACGCTCCGCGCTGTGGGTAAGTGACTCAGGTGAGTTCCTTGGACACTAGTGAAGCTTCCCAAACCGTTGCATGTGACTTCTAACGTGGGGTTCTGTGTTTCCGTAGTTGCACCACTGTTGCAGCCGAACTCCACCACCGGCCGCCGCCGTCGCCTCTGGTCGCCGGCCACCAACCCAGGTGAGTTGTAGAGACTCTGTGTAAGATTTCCATCTAGTGGGTTGAGCCGGAGAACCTCTGTAAAACCGAGTTCCCCAACCTTGTGCATAAGGTGTTTGATTGGGGTTTTTCCGGCCAACCGCCGCCTCCGGCCGCCGGCGCCATGCCTGGCTGTGACAAAACTTCCTCTGGGAGGGTCCTTGGACTGATGCTTGACTTTGCTTCAGGTCTGGGTCTGGTCTGATCAGAAGTTGGCCAACCCGAGCCTTGTTTTGCTTTGGAGGGTGCACCACCTTGCTCCGGCAAGCTTTCCGGCCGGTCTCCAACGCGCATGAGGTGAGCACTTCACTTATCTGACCTTTCTGAGCATGGTGCTCTCTTTATATCCCAAGTTACATGCGTGGGTTAATTGATGTAGCTAAGTAGATTATTGAGGACTTAGTGTTCATGAGCCAACTTTGTTTTTGGGCCTCGTGCTGGCCCAAGCCTGTGAGCACGAGCTTCGTCTCGTCGTTTCGGACGCGCTGAAACTTACGGCGCTGTCTTTGGCTTCCTGGTTTGGAAGAACGAGACAAAACAACGGTTAAAAAGGTGTATTTATAGCAATTTTTCGATAGAGGAAATTTTGATTTGGTCCCTGTCTGCCCGAACATCAAAATTATGATGTTTAGGGACAGCAGGTGTAGTTGGATGATATTTGGATATTTTTAGACCGTTGACGGGTCATGATTGGAGGTTCAATGGATTTTCGGGAATTTCGGTTTGAGCCTAGTTTCGGCTAAGTTCCC
>JAQOTM010000047.1:152925-184975 GCA_029168755.2 Tillandsia fasciculata | reverse complement strand
TGTTGCGCCAAAAACAATGTCATCGACATAGATTTGAGCAACTATGAAATTGTTTTGATAATGCTTCACAAAGAGAGTCCTGTCAGCTCCCCCTCGAGTGTAGCCCTTTTCCAAAAGGTGCTTTGTCAACCTTTCGTACCATGCTCGCGGTGCTTGTTTCAGACCGTAAAGAGCCTTTTTCAGACGAAAAACATGGTTAGGTAGTTTATGATCCACAAAACCTTTCGGTTGAGCTACATAAACTTCCTCATTTAAAAACCCATTTAAAAAGGCGCTCTTAACGTCCATTTGAAATAATTTGATTTTAAAATGACAAGCTATCGCAAACAAGATACGAATGGACTCGAGTCTAGCTACAGGGGCGAAAGTTTCATCAAAGTCTATACCTTCTACTTGAGAGTAGCCTTGAGCAACTAACCTTGCTTTGTTCCTGATGATAGTACCTTCTTCATTTTTCTTGTTCTTGAAGATCCATTTGGTACCTATCACATTGTGTTGCTTCGGAGGCTTCGTTAATTCCCAGACTTTGTTTCGCTCAAATTGATGGAGCTCTTCCTGCATTGCTTTAATCCAGTAGTCATCTTGGAGAGCTTCATCAACATTCTTTGGTTCGATTTGAGGATACATAGCATGCAAATCCGCAAACCAATTGTCTCCGTGTTCTAACTCCTTCTTGTGGATCTCCAATGATGTTCGATTCAGGGTGATCCTTGGAGATGCGTAACGTTTGAGGTAGAGGAGTAGACGGAGGTACACGAGATGATTCCTGCACATCAGATAAGCTTGAAGAACCGTTAGATGCATCAACATTATTATCGAAAGAATTGTTAGAAGAAGATGCATTAGCAGGTGTATCATCATCAAGAGAGATATCGAGGGTAGATTTTTCAGATTCAAAGTGAAAAGCTTCATCTACCTTAACATTTATCGATTCTACGATCGTCTTAGATTCTAAGTTAAAAACTCGATATGCTCTGCTGTTTGTAGAATAACCTAAGAAAATCCCTTCGTCACTTCGAGAGTCAAATTTTCCAAGATTTCGCGATCACGCAAAATAAAACACCGACTCCCAAAGATACGAAAATATTTGATGTTAGGTTTTCTACAAAACCATAGTTCATATGGTGTATTCAAAGTCCCCGGGCGCAAATACACTCGATTGATAACATAGACAGCCGTGTTCACCGCTTCAGCCCAAAAATATAAAGGTAAGTTCCGGCTATGAAGCATAACACGTGCCATCTCCTGTACGACCCTGTTTTTGCGCTCGACTACACCATTTTGTTGAGGTGTGTAAGGTGCTGAGAATTCATGTTTAATGCCATTAGAAGTGCAAAAATCAATGAATTTGGAATTTATGAATTCCCCACCTCTATCACTTCTAACTCGAGTAATCCTTTCATTCTTTTCAATCATAATACGATGGCAGATTTCGAGAAAAGAATCAAAAGTATCAGCTTTTTCTTTTAAAAATGCTACCCAAGTATATCTAGAAAATCATCAACCAATAAGAAAATATACCATTTACCTCCCAAGATGGTTGACGAGTTGGCCCCATTAAGTCCATATGCAAAAGTTCCAAAGGCCGTTTTGTACCTATGTGGTTCAAGTTCTTGTGTGCAGTCCTAGACTGTTTTCCCTTTTGGCAACCGCCACACACAATGTTTTGTTCAAAAGAAAGTTTAGGAACCCCCTTGACCACATCTTTGTTCGAAATTCTAGCAAGTTCCTTAAAGTTTATGTGACCTAGCCTTTCATGCCAAAGTGTTTCATTTTTCAAAGATGCTAGGTTACATTTTTCAGAAATTTAGTAGGAACTACATAACAATTGTTTTCTGATCTAACCCCTTTTAAAAAGAAAGCATGGTTCTTGTCAGTTACAGTGCATTTATCAGATGAAAAATTAACTGAATAACCATTATCACAAAGTTGACTTATGCTTATGAGGTTAGTCTTAAGGCCATGAACAAATAACACATTATCTAGAACCGGGCCATCTGGAATAGCTACCGTTCCCTTTCCAACAATTTTGGAAGACCGACCATCTCCGAAAACAACAAGTCCTCCGGAGTTTTTCTCAAAGTTTGAAAACAGTTTTTGTCACCGGTCATATGACGGGAACACCCGCTATCCAGATACCAAGACGAACTATCATATGCATGCAAGGAAACATTGGTAACAAGACAAGGGAAAATTTCACCTTTGCGCACCCAAACCTTTTTGGAATGCGTCGGTAATGGTCGTGAAGTTGATCTCCTAGGTGAGAGCGTCTTGTTGAAGAATTGCTGCTCCTTGATGATGTCGTCTTGAGCGGTGACTACCAAGGCTCTTTTCCTTCAATGATTTGCAGTTGATTTTCGAGGAATCACCTTTTGGTAGTCATTGCAAGAGGTGCTTGAGGTGTGCGTTTGGCTCCCGTCTTGCAATTTCTCCTTATGTGCCCTGAAATGCCACAACGAAAACATACCTTAGTTCTTGACGATCCCGAGGAGGATGAAGTAGGCTTGTTGTCGTTGCTTGTCGTGAATTCCGGTGTCGGAGGAGGAGATACCGACTGAGGCACAAATACTGTCCCACTCGAACTTGGAATGTCTCCAGTTTGAGTGTATCCGAGGCCGAACTTATTTGTTTGACCAAGACCAAGAAGTCTGTCCAACTTACTCCTTCCAGAAGAAAATCTCTTTAAGTCATCCTTTAGTTGGCGTATGGTCTCTGTCATTTCCAATTTTTCCTGTCGAGCCTCGCCGTTGAGCTTCAAGAAGTAATTCGCTTTGTTCACCATATCTATATAATTCTTCTCGAGTTGCTCATTGGACTCTTGAAGGGAAACATTTGTTTTAATCAGATTATCCCTTTCCACTTCAAGATCGGTTGAGAGAGAGGTTACCCTTTTTACTTCTTCTTCGAGATCCTGCAATCTCCCTTTCAACCCCTTGTTTTGCTTAGCCAGTTTCTTTGAATCCCTCAAAAGTTGTGGTAGGCTAAAACAAAATCTTCACCTTCAGAATCATCTGATTCATCGTCCGTTGCAATCTTTTCAACAGGGAGTTGGACAAGGAATCGGATGTACTTGCCATTAAGCACATGAAGGGTGAAGATGTGGTGGACGCGTGGAAAGCTGTCGCGTTGTCTTCTTCATCACTTGAGGATGACTCATTTGACGTGGAGTTGTCATCCCAAGTAACGACTTGCATCGCCTTCTTCTTTGCCGGATTCTTGTTGGGACACTCCGTTGCAATGTGGCCGTAGCCTCGACATTTGAAGCACTGAACTTGTCCCTCTGAACTTTTCTTATCCTTTGAGAAGTTCTCTTGCTTTCTTGACTTGTAGCTTGAAGAACCTTTGCCTTTCTTCGACTTTCCGAAGGATGGAGTTTTGCTTGAATTACCCCTTCGAAAGTTGCGGCGAAACTTCCTTGTCAAGAGAGCGAGCTGCTTCTCAAAGTCCTCCATAGAAAGGTTCTCGTCGTCGTCCGAGGAGGATGAATCCGCGTCTTCTTCTTTAGTTGATTTCAATGCGTAACCTGAAGACTTAGAAGAGGATGCCTTTCCAGAAGAATAGTTAGTAGGAAATGTCATTTCATAAGTTTGTAAAGCACCTACTAATTCTTCTACACGCATTTCGTCCGGGTGTTTAATTGTTTCAATGGCTGCGACCTTCGGGCGAAATCGTTCAGGAAGAGTTCTTAGAATTTTTCTTACAACTTTAAATTCTGGAATCTTCTCTCCCAAGTTAGCACATGAGTTTACGATGTCTTGCAATCGTGTGTAATAGTCAGTGAAAGATTCATTCTCTGCCATAGAGATAGAGTCAAACTTGCTCGTAAGCATTTGCAGTTTCTGAATCTTCACAAGGTTAGTTCCCTCATGCGTAACTTGAAGAACATCCCAGATTTCTTTCGCAGTCTCACATGCCGAGACGCGAGAGAACTCTGTTTGTGACAAAGCATTAAATAGAGCATTAATCCCTTTGCCATTGTAAGAAGATGAATCTATCTCTTCCTTGGTCCATTTCGACCTAGGTTTTAAGGTGCGAACATCAGAAATAATTTCAGTTGGATTAGACCATCCTAATTCAATTGATTGCCACACCCTTTCGTCGATGGAAATTAAAAAGGCTTTCATCCGTACTTTCCAGTACGCATAATTTGTTCCATCAAAGAAAGGGGGTCGATTGATGTTTCCACCTTCAACCATTGTTTACAACCCTATTCCCGCTCTGATACCACTTGTTGGGTTATATAATATGGATCTAAATAGGGAAAAAAACACCTAGAGGGGGGTGAATAGGTGTAAACAATAAACACTCAAAAAATCATTGCGCAATAAAACCCAATGCGGAAAAATAAAAGAACACGCAAGATTTTTACGTGGAAAAACTCCAAACCGGAGTAAAAAACCACGGGACCGATAACACGGCGAAATCCACTAGAATTAACACACGTACAAGGTGATATAACGTACTCACAGACGACTCAACCTTTTACCATACGCTCCTAGTAGATCTTCTCCGCTCGCTCCACGACGCTTCTCGAATCCACGATCCGCGCCCAACGCTGAATCCACAGCGTCCAACGTCGAGTCCACGACGTCCGACCGAATCCACGGTCTTCACCCAGTAGCACGCTTCGAATCCACGAACGTACCTCGCTCCGAATCCACGAGAGCGGTTGCACCTTGAATCCACAAGGCCACGCGAGTCCACGCGCCGATTTTGGGTAAATCGTTGTTTTTTGGGTGGTGATGATCCGCCGAATACTTAGATTAGAAATAGATCGGAAATACCATCTAAGTATTCATTGATTTGATTCTACTCAAAATCTGAGTATGGAAAACCTAGAATCAAATCAATCAATATAGATGAAGAAACATAGAATAAATCTATTGATTTCCTTTCTTCTCTATATGTGGATTTTTTCTTTCGGCTATATTTTTTCTATTAAG
Organism: Tillandsia fasciculata; assembly: GCA_029168755.2. Taxonomy (NCBI): domain Eukaryota; kingdom Viridiplantae; phylum Streptophyta; class Magnoliopsida; order Poales; family Bromeliaceae; genus Tillandsia; species Tillandsia fasciculata. Next base: position 180,032 of record JAQOTM010000047.1, on the reverse strand, counting down.
TCGGATACCCTAAAAATGAATATAGGGTCTATTTATAGGTTAGAAACCATTGGAAGAAGATAAGGATCAAAAACAACCTTTTCTGGAAATTTTTACCGACGGCGATCCGGATTGGATTACTGCGATCCGGATCGTCGTAAAGAGATGACGATTCCAGAAATCCAAGGGTTCGGGATCCGGATCGGATTCCCGATCCGGATCGTTCATACAATTTCAAAAACATAACATTCGGGATCCGGATCACAATCTGCTAGATCCGGATTGAAGCATTGTATGAACAACAACCTTCGGGATCCGGATTGCTGGCTCTGATCCGGATCCTGAACATGTCCCATGTCCAGTTTTTGATTTTTATGCAATTAAAATTCTTCCAGGTGTTTCTACACTATAAGAAGTATTCGGATCACCAAAATCTTTAGTTAAACATACCTGATCCTTTTGAATTCTTCTTTCTTGAGATTGAGGTATATGATCCAAAGTTCTTTCATCTTCAATCTTCAAGACTTAACACTTTCCACGAAATACGCCAACTCAAATTCCGTAACACGGTTGACCGGGTGTCGGTTATTGGGCTTGATTGTTGATGGTGGGTATCGCGGCGACCGCGGATATTTGGCGGTTGATCGGATGGTTACTTATGCATCAGATTGGGGATCGGGGTTCTTTACTGGTGGGATTTGTTCCACTTAGGCATTGTAGTGATCCAATCCTGCTTTTATAATACTTGTGACATGGTTACTTTCCTCGTGTGGGCAGCCCCCTTCGAGTTCCCCTCTAGAGCGTTGGGGAGTTCCCCTCTAGAGCGTGGGGGTCAGATAGTGATTGAGTTTGGTTATCACACCGGTGGGGCTTTATATGCCCGGTGATGCTTTCCTCATGTGGGTAGCCCCCCTCGAGTTCCCCTCTAGAGCGTTGGGGAGTTTCCCTCTAGAGCGTGGGGGTCAGACAGGCCTTGAGCTTTTGCTATCACATCGGCGCGGCTTATTTGCCCGATGATGAGAGCGGCAGCAGGAGTTTTGCTATCACATCGGCGCGGCTTATTTGCCCGATGATGAGGGCAGCAGCAGGAGTTTTGCTATCACATCGGCGCGGCTTACTTGCCCGATGATGAGGGCGGTACAGATTAGGTTCATCTAGGACGGTTGGTTACTGTTGCATACGGTTATTCCAATCTAGGATTGCATTTAGAGGCATAGTAGTGGTAGTTTCTTTTCTTCAGCAGTGATTATTGCTTACCACTCTTCTTTCCCTTTCGCCTCTGGTAGACCTAGTGGGTGTGTCAGCGTTTGAGGATTTACCCACTAGGGGAGGCTACTGGTTTACTAGTAGTTCTCACCCCCATTCTTCTTTCCTATTTTTCTTCTTCCTTGTTTTGCAGTGTCTTCTGCGGGTGCTGCTGGGCTTTCGACGGCGGGTCGAGGAGAGAGGACAGCTGAGTAGATAGATCTCGAGGCAGGATGAGCATGTTAGCTGGACTGTTGGTGTACCCATATTTCCTCAGACGGTTGTACTTTTACTTTTGGGACTGGCTTTTGCCAGCAGGTTGTATTTATTTTAGTGAGCTGGGAGAGACAAATATATCATTTTTACAGATGTACTGTATTTTATTTCCAGCTTCAGTATGAGATTTAGTAGTTTTAGTTCAGCTCTGTTTTTATTGCTCTTTATTATTATCTCTTATATTTGAGCAGGCTGCTGGCGCTTTGTGTACGCGGGAAATTCCGTGTACACGACGGATCTGTAGACGGGTCCGGATTCTGGTTTACACCCGGGGCGTGACATATTAGGTTGGTATCAGAGCTTGGGGATAGGTCATTTGGGACTTAGGAAACCCTAGGCTTTTGGCGGAGTCTAGGATGTTAGGGCGTGAGAGACGCGACATTTTGCGAAAGTCGGTGATTTATTTATTCGACTCTTCCTGTGAGTGAAGAGGGATCGACATATCCTATTTCTATGGGACAGTTATGTTGGCTGCAGACAACATAAAGTTACAGAAATAGGGGGATGCCTTTGACTTTCCTAGATTGTATCGTGTGTTTGGGGTGTGCTGATTTGCGGTTTGTCGTGGCGAGCGGTGTCCCCCCGACGCTGGGCCCTGACCTGTGTGCACCTTGGTGCAGCAGCTGGGTCTGAGCTCGTTGTTTCAGGCCGGATACCCAGATTAGAGTCTGAGAGCTCCGAAGCCGAAGGGTAGGAGTGTTGGAGGCAGATCAGCGGCGGTGTGGGCAGCTGAGCACGGTGACACAGTTGTCAGGTCAGTGAGGTGACATAGTTGTCAGGGCAGTGAGGTGACACAGTTGTCGGAGCAGTGACACAGTTGTCGGGGCAGTGAGGTGACACAGTTGTCGGAGCAGTGAGGTGACACAGTTGTCGGAGCAGTAAGGTGACACAGTTGTCGGAGCAGTGAGGTGACACAGTTGTCGGGGCAGTGAGGTAACACAGTTGTCAGAGCAGTGAGGTGACACAGTTGTCGAAGCAGTGACACAGTTGTCGGAGCAGTGAGGTGACATAGTTGTCGGAGCAGTGAGGTGACACAGCTGTCGGGGCAGTGAGGTGACACAGTTGTCGGAGCAGTGAGGTGACAGTTGTCGGAGCAGTGAGGTGACGCAGTTGTCGGAGTAGCGAGTAGCCCCCTCCGTGCCGACGTTTAGTGTAGGGGAACCGAGGTAGGGTGGACAGTCGACAGCGGATAAGCTGTGGGACTGCATCGATCGAGTGAGCCAGCTTTGGCGAATGAGTTACCCCGATTCGTGGGTTTGAGTATAGAGCCTTTGGAGGCAGGATCGTGTTCGGTGGGGATGTAGAGAGTACTTGAAAGCCTTGTGTGTCAAGAGTTAACGCAGTTGCAGAACGGCGTGCTCTATGTGTAGGGGGATGAGGCGCATCGGATATGTGTGTCTGAGAGTGGGTTGCGCCAGGATACCTTCTGGCTCGTTGGGTCCCATCCATTTCGGATTTAGGACGCCTCAATGGAGTAGGCGTTGGGTATGGAGCGTGGCGCTGTAGCTCCTTTGAGTTTGGAGGCGAGTTCTGATAGAGGCGCTTGGCGCTGGGTGATGGAGGACAGATCAGTCGGAAGAAGCATTCCCGATTTCTTTTCCTAGGATGGTGGATTTTTGAGGCGCCAGAGGTCGGGCGGACCCCGATGGCAGCATCAGCATCAGTATCGGCAGCAGTGGTGGCATGGATGTGTTACTTGCGGAGGGCCACTTTTGTCGCCCGGTGTGAGCAGAGGCAGAGGTCGTACTCCCTTTGTGTGGTTGGTTGTGATTTTGTAGGCAGACTGAGCGACGACCACCTGCATCGAGTGGATGGGTCTGTGCCGCCCGGTTGTGGGGCACCACGATAGAGAATCTGGTTACTGCAGGTATGGTTATATTTCAGCAGCATGAGTTAGGGGTAGAATGGATGCTACGTGCACGGAAGGTTCAGATTTTCGATCACACTTTGCACGTGGAGGAATATTGTTGGTCCTGCCCGGTGTAGATAGGATCCAGGATAGTGCCGGTAGACCGGATGGTCTTGACTCAGCTGCGGGACTTGGATTGTGTTACTTTGGATGGTTCACTTCGGCTTTGCGAGGAATATCGGTACTTGGATGAGGTGACCATCAGGAACAAGTACCCTTTGCTGAGCATGGAGGATATGTTTGACCAGCTGCAAGGTTCTTGTACTTTCTCGAAAATTGAGTTGTAATTTGGTTATCACCAATTGAAGGTGAAGGTTGAGGATTTCCCCGAAGACAGCTTTTAGGATAGTACGCGCAATGTGAGTTCACAGTCATGCCTTATAGATTGGCCAGTGCCCTACCGCGGTAATAAATTTGATGAACTGGATTGTTCGACCTTATTTGGATGCGTGTGGATTCAGGGAGCAGGGAAATTGCTTATGCATCCCGACGGCTTAAGGATTAGAGATCAGAGTCCGAGTGATCAGTCGGGGGACTTTATTTTGGATACCTTGGGAGTATGGACGTATTTGGATCAAGCTTTTGTGCCGATGGACTCGTGGTTGGTTTACTGGGGGGCCCTGGGAGGAGCGGATGCTTTTGTCGATGCAGGCTACTTGGTCACTCGAGCGGTTAGCCCAGCTGTACTTGGATGAGGTTGTCACGCCCCGGGGTCGAAACTGCGACCCGGGCTCGCTAACAGATCCGCCATCTGTAAGGAAACTGCCGTACAGACGAAGCGTCTAACCTGCAAAAGATAGAACTACAGCTACACAGATATCAGAGCGGATAAGAAAGCTGTAATATAAAATCTCACTACTAAAAGCTGCAACAAAACATAGTCTATCTCCCAATACATGATGATACAAATAGAAGTCCACCTATACAACATCTACAAATCCAAAAGGGAGACAACTAAAACTAGAAATATAACAATACATAATCGAACTCCCACGGTCCGGGATGGTACATCTACCTCACTCTAAAGTAATAAATGCTGGTAGGGAACTATCACACGACTCCCTGTCCTCGGTCCGTCCAATCAGCTCGGCAGGAACGGAAGAAAAGCCTCAGCAACCTGTCACCGACAGAGGGTGTGAGAACTACATCCTACAGTAGTTCTCAGTGGGTACCGTCTCCAAGAACCACGGTCTGCCCACTAAGTCTACTAGAGGCATAAGATAACAGAAAAGACTGTGATAATGAAAATAAGCTGGAAAAATATCTACAGCTATCATGCCTCTATTGTTACTGCTTTTTGGTGTTGGCATATTTCGTGAGTCAAGTCAGTGAGTTGAGTCGGAGTCTTAAAGGGATCAAATTGTCAATCAGCAATCAAAGACTTAGAGAAGATTCAACAAGAGCTCAAGTTGACACTCAGTGTTTTGAGTCTTGAAGATTGAAGCTGAAGAATTGTGGATCAGTTACATCAATCTCAAGAAGAAAGTATTCAAAAGGATCAGGTATGTTTAACTAAATAATTTTGGTGATCCAAATACTTTCTTATAGTGTAGAAACACTTGGATGAATTTTTAATTGCATAAAAATCAAAAACTGGACATGGGACATGTTCAGGATCCGGATCAGACAATCCAATCCGGATCCCGAAGGGTGGTTGTTCATTGGCAAATTCAATCCGGATCAAAGGCCAATTCCGATCCGGATCCCGAACATGGTGTTTGGTGAAATTGTATGAACGATCCGGATCAGGCACTTCGATCCGGATCCCGAACCTTTGTTTTTCTGGAAACTGTCTATCACGCTACGACGATCCGGATCGCAGTAAATCCGATCCGGATCGCCGTCCTGAAAATTTCCAGATAAGGTAAGTTTTTTATTCTTATCTCTTTCCAAAGGTTTCTAAACTATAAATAGACTCTTAGGGTTTCTCAAGAACGGGGGACAAATACCGAAAACACTCGTGAGCAACCCTAGAGGCTAGGTTTTTACCGTTCTTCTTTTAAGCCTCTTTTAGGTCAATTCGACGGTTCTTCCAAGATCTATCTTTTGTCGAATTGATCTAAACTTTGCTTAGAAATTATTTCTACGGTTCTTCAATGATAATCTAAGCAAAGGATCACCATCGAAGCCTATATTTTTTTATCGGCTGAGTTTGCGTCGTGGATTCGACGTAGCACCGTGGATTCGGTGTGTTGAAGGCGTTTCGTGGATTCGAAACGTGTGCTCGTGGATTCGAGTGGCGTTCGTGGATTCGACATTAATTGAGCATTGGTTATATTGACTTTAATTGCATCTTTTCACGCATTTAGAAATCTATTATGCTTTTGACATCATAATATTTCGATGTTGCAATGATCATTTATGTTAATTAATTCATCTTTTAAGTGATCAAAGTCAATTTCTCTCTCAATGATCTCTTGGTATAGTCATTATCTTATTTGACTATTTAGTCGAGTATGAATGCGGGATCAATTTTTGGTTGAATACCTTATATATTAAATAATTGATAGCCAATTGAGGGGGAGTCAAAGAAAAGTAAAATGCTCAAAAGATGTGGAAAGAGTTACATCCCAATGAGGAGTGTGAAAACTACCACCACATGGAGAAAGAAAAAAAATAAAATACCCCATGTATGCAAAGCAAATTTTTGTGTTTAAAAATTGATGCTGAAATGCATATTGAAATACTTGACTCTGTCAAATTTCAAGGTTGGTATAAGGTGGGATTTTTAACGAAAGATGCTCAAAGAGCCACTCTCTTCAACAGATTGTCTAGATATATTATCTAACTTATCTGGGATTTCAAACATCTATTGATCTTGGTATTTCATTTTCTTTACCAAATTGATGATTTGATAAAGGCATTACGCATAAGATCATGTTAGATGTGATTGAAGTTGTTCAACTTTAAGGATTTTAATTTTCATAAATTTTCGTTTCATTTTTGAGTATTTTTGATAGATTTGGTATAATCTATTTCTTGTTGCATGAAACGATGACTTTTGTTTAAAGTTGATGCGCTAAAGTGCTTACATACTTTTTCTGGTTTTTATGAAATTTTTCTAAATTATTCTGATGAAAGAAATTTGGATCACACACCTCAATCTCAAGAAAGGGTAGAATTCAAGATTGATGTCATTTGGAAATCTCCGTAAGTCATCTTTGTAAATCCGTTACATCTTGATAGAGTTTGGATCTCAAGATTATTTTTGATGACTTGTGTTTGATGAATATAACATGAAAAACTGTTTATAATATTTTATCTTTGTTTTTCATGATTTAGGAGTAAATCTTTTTAATTTTGTGAAATTAATTGGATTGAATGGCATCTGTGCGAATTCATTGTTTAAAGCACTTAAATTGATTTCTTGATGGAATGCAAATCGGTATTTGAAAATTTTTTTAAATTTGGATTTGTTTCAAGAATTTCTGTGATTTTTGCCTCCGAGTACCGGTACGAAATCTGTGTTTTGTTATATACCGGAACTGAGCTTTTATCTCTCTTTCTCTATGAACTAATGCTGTTAGTGATTTCCTTTTGTCTAGTATGTTCAATGTTTGACAATTTGTGACAAAAAGGGGGAGAAGAGAAATGACGGAGATGAGATCATCGAGATAGGACAAACAAAAAAAGGGGAAGAACAGAATATAATGATCGTATCACAAAGGGGGAGAACATAGATGCTCAAGATAGGAGGAGATAAAGAAAAGATTGAAAGAGCCGAAAAATAAAAGAACCAAAAGGACGAATCAAATGTAGGATTTTAATTTCTAACGACTAACGTTTGATTTTGTTTGGAGTTTTGTTTTGCAGGAATTACATCACTTGAAGACTCCAAGTCCTAAGTCATAGAGTATGTTCTAGGACTGTTTGGTTCAAATGTATTTTGTATTTATTGGATCTTTCACGCAAAGAAAATCAATGTTTTGGTGATGACATTGAATTTCGAATCTTTTGGTTTAAGATGAGTGACTTGAGCGTTTTTATGTATTTTTGGATTTTGCCACGAAATTGCCAAAGGGGGAGATTGTTACGGCTTTTTGGTGTTGGCATATTTCGTGAGTCAAGTCAGTGAGTTGAGTCGGAGTCTTAAAGGGATCAAATTGTCAATCAACAATCAAAGACTTAGAGAAGATTCAACAAGAGCTCAAGTTGACACTCAGTGTTTTGAGTCTTGAAGATTGAAGCTGAAGAATTGTGGATCAGTTACATCAATCTCAAGAAGAAAGTATTCAAAAGGATCAGGTATGTTTAACTAAATAATTTTGGTGATCCGAATACTTTCTTATAGTGTAGAAACACTTGGATGAATTTTTAATTGCATAAAAATCAAAAACTGGACATGGGACATGTTCAGGATCCGGATCAGACAATCCAATCCGGATCCCGAAGGGTGGTTGTTCATTGGCAAATTCAATCCGGATCAAAGGCCAATTCCGATCCGGATCCCGAACTTGGTGTTTGCTGAAATTGTATGAACGATCCGGATCGGGCACTTGCGATCCGGATCCCGAACCCTTGTTTTTCTGGAAATGTCTATCTCGTTACGACGATCCGGATCGCAGTAAATCCGATCCGGATCGCCGTCCTGAAAATTTCCAGATAAGGTAAGTTTTTGATTCTTATCTCTTTCCAAAGGTTTCTAAACTATAAATAGACACTTAGGGTTTCTCAAGAACGGGGACAAATACCGAAAACACTTGAGAGCAACCCTAGAGGCTAGGTTTTTATCGTTCTTCTTTTAGCCTCTTTTAGGTCAATTCGATGGTTCTTCCAAGATCTATCTTTTGTCGAATTGATCTAATCTTTGCTTAGAGATTTTTCTACGGTTCTTCAATGATAATCTAAGCAAAGGATCACCATCGAAGCCTATATTTCTTATCGGCTGAGTTTGCGTCGTGGATTCGACGTGGCACCGTGGATTCGGTGTGTTGAAGGCGTTTCGTGGATTCGAAACGTGTGCTCGTGGATTCGAGTGGCGTTCGTGGATTCGAACGTGTGCAGTGGACGTGCAATCGGTGGAGCGCAAAGTCCGAAGAAGTTGAAGGAGGGGTCGAGTCCGTGGAGTCGGTAATCACCTTGTTATTCTTCAATTCTTAGTGGATTGTTATTGCGTGTTGGTCCCGTGGTTTTTCTCCTGGATTGGAGTTTCCACGTAAATCTCGGTGTGTTGATTTTTATTTTCCGCATTGGTTTTTATTTTTGCACTGAGATTGGTTTTTATAATATTACACCTATTCACCCCCCTCTAGGTGTTTGATAGTACCTATTTAGATCCTGGTGGATCCTTAAATAACTCTACATCTATCTACTATGCTCAATGCGAAAGAGACCATAGATGATGGTATGCATCCACTCTCTACTGACAATATGACACAAGTACTATGCTCAAGAAAACTCTACTATGACACATGCTATGCCATCACTCTCTTAGTGTCACACAATCTCAATGACTGCCTCATAGGGTCCAGTCAAGCCTGCGCCAAACCTACTGCCGCACATCCCGGAGGAACGGACTTACGTAGGGCGTCCCACACGGACTATCACAAGCGAACACTAGTGTATCAACTAGTCGCATCATCGCAGCCTCGTCAGGCTCGGTATCATCACACACACCCGGGTGGTAGCTCGAGGGGAGCGACCCCACCGAACTCAAGTATCTCATCAGTATCACTGTCTCATAAACGGCACATGCAGGCTATAGTCCACGATCAAACAGATCGGTATCTCGATGCTAAAAGCACAACTCTGTCAGAGAACCCTCCACGACTCAACTCGCACACTACTCACTAAAAGGAAAAACTACACAGCTGGGACTACCGTCACTCCAAACGGCTCCCAAAAGACACCCCACTCATAGGTGAGAAGAACCGACTGACGCGGCAAAGGCCCGAGAATCCCGTTAGGCCGGTGCCTAGAACCCCAATCAAACAAGAACAGACTCTAGGCTCAGCCTATCGAAGTCCTCGATCCTTTACCGTTCAGGGATTTAGCCCCTCTCGGTTAAAGTGGGAAACCAACTCACACACCAAACTCAGGGCTGGAGACGCTCAAAAGCCAGAACCGCGAAGAGTCCGAAAACTCCGGGAAACTAATACCTATGACCCCAATCAAATAAGAACAGGCTATAGGCGTAGCCTCCCGTTATTTTCGGCCCAAGAAAGAAAATCAGCCCTTAGAACCCAGACCACTCGAATCATCTCGGGTGGATAAGTTTATAAGAAACAGTGGCATTTATTACAAAAACCATTAATCTGAGAGAAATCCATCTTTTTAATGATTTTTAGTCTTTTTAGGAAAACAATTCGAAAACAAGTTTTATGTCCAAACCTCGAAGAGCTAATGCCCTCGTCCTATCAAACAAGAACAGACTCAGGCGACCCTGCGAGGCTTGGAAGAAAACATTGGCAGACTAAAATCATGTGTGCGTCCAAAAAAGGTTCTGGGTTCAAGGTCCTGCTGTCACTAGTACACTACTGCCACTACCACTGTAGTTACAACCAACCAGAGAAAAACCCAAAGGTCCGGGCCACCGTTTTCCCAAAACGATTCCCAAAACACTAAGACTGGCCTAACACGACTACCAGACCCCACTCAGCCCCCAGGCCCGAGTGCAACATACGTCCCACAATGCCCTGACCACTCGGCCCACTACCCGGGGGAGGAACTCTATGTCCAGAAGGATATGCAATGTGTGGGATGTCTAAAGCATAAAAGAACCTAGCCCAGATTAAGGTTCTCTATTGGTCTGGTTAACACATGCAACATATGACGGGGGTGCTAGTCAAAGTTCCAAGGAAACACTTAAACTAGCATGCAAATCCTATCATAATAGAATTAGAAAGAAGTCCGCAGACTTGGAGAGAAAACCAACCCACCTCTGCTCGCCACTAATTGCTTGTCGACACTTGCAATTGGGCTTAGCGGGATTACCTTGCCTCCACGTAGTCCACACACAAAACGAAGCACGATGCCGAAATAAGCACGCAAAACGGAGTCGCAAGATCGCGCCCCCAACGGATGTCCCGAAGCAAGTCCGCGGCTCCACGCAGCGGAGAACACTCAACCGCCCTCGACAGAAGCTAAAAACTACACTGCAAGCTGCCAGGAAGGAAGAAACCGCAAAATCAATCAAAACGGTCGAAAACCGAGCATCTGGCGGTGAAAAACAGCCTCCGTCGGTGAAAAACGGCCTTCGTTGGCGAAAAAACAGCGCGCGTTGCGAAAAACAGCCTTCGTCGGCGAAAAACAGCGCGCGACGGCGGAAACAGCGCTCGACGGCGAAAAACAGCGACCGACGGCGAAAAACAGCTCGCGGCGGCGGCGAAAAAAGCGGCCGACGGCGAAAAACAGCTCGCGGCGGCGAAAAACGGCCTCCGTCGGCGAAAAACTGCAGCCGACGGCGAAAAACAGCACGCGGCGGCGAAAAACGGCCTCCGTCGGCGAAAAACTACGGTCGACGGCGAAAAACAGCACGCGGCGGCGAAAAAGGCCTCCGTCGGCGAAAAACTGCGGCCGACGGCGAAAAACAGCGCGCGACGGCGAAAAACGGCCTCCGTTGGCGAAAAACTGCGACCGACGGCGAAAAACAGCACGCGGCGGCGAAAAAGGGCCTCCGTCGGCGAAAAACTGTGGCCGACGGCGAAAAACAGCACGCGGCAGCGAAAAACGGCCTACGTCGCTCGACGGCGAAAAACTGCGCGCGGCACGCAACCTGAGGTGTCGTCGCTGTCCCGGGGCATGCCGAGCGTCGGCAAACCCAGCCGCGCGATGAGGAAGGCCCGCCGCTCGGCGCGAAGCCAAGCCGCGCGGCGCAGCGCCCCAGCGGCGCTGCGTGCGGCGCCCAGCGGCGCTGCCCGCGCCCGCGCGCAGCCCGCTGCGCTGCGCGCGGCCCGCTGCGGACCCGCACCGCTGTGCGCGGCCCGCAGCGGGCCCGCAGCGTTGCGCGCGGCCCGCAAGGCCCGCAGCGCTGCGCACGGCCCGCAAGGCCCGCGCGGCGCTGTGCTGCGCGCGCCTGCCGCACGCTCTTGCGCGCGGCCAGGCAGTGCCGCGTGCGGCACTCTGCTGCGCGCGGCGCTGCGCCTAGGCGCAGCGCTCGCGCTTCCCCTACGCGCTGCCGCTGCCACAGGGTGCTGTCACCTCTGCAGCACCCCTGCAGCGGCAAAAAAAATTAAAAAAAATTAAAAAAAATAAATTTAGCAAAATAAAAATAAATTAAATCCTCTTACTTAATAAAAATCAATTAAGAGCCCACAAATTCCCCAACAAAAATCCTAAAGCTCCAAATTTCCCAAAAAAATCCATTTTTTTTAGCTTCTAAAAACCAACTAAACTCCCAATGGCTCCAAACAAATTTCAAAAGCCCAAAAACAAGATTCCAAAGCTCAAAAACTCTAACATTTAATTTCAAAAAATAAAACATCAATTTACCTACCACAAGGACGCACGATGCACGCTCACGAGCTCCACACGGCCACCAAGGGGAAGTCCACCTCCGAGAACAACCTCCAAACCATGTTCTTCTCCTTCCTCTCCCTCTTCTTCTTCCTTTTTCTCTCTTTTCTTCTTCCTCTGGTACCCACCAAAACTTCAGGAAGATGGGGTTGGGGATGATGACGTGGCACAAGGATAAGATCACCCACTTATTAAAAGAAGCTACAGGCTTCACTAATTAGACTTAAATTGATTTAAGTTTAATTAGTGAAGCAAGGGGATTAAATATAAGTAAAATTAAATCACTTACCTTTAATCCAAAGCCCCCAACCCACTTCACAGCCACCAAGCAAAAGGGAGAATAATTAGCAAATCCACTTAATTAAATAAATAAAATATTCCAAAAGGCCCAATTCCAACTCACTTTTTGCCTTCGGGCCCTCCGCCGCCGTCCGGAACCTCTCGAACTCCGCTGTAATTTGAAAATACACGTGTCCACAGCTTTTTCTCTTCAAAAAGCTCATCCGTTGAGTCGGGGTGCTCAATCCAAAAACCGGCTCCGAAAATGTCAGTTCCGACTCACTTTTTACCTCCGGATCCTCCGCGTCAGTCCGGAACCTCCCGAACTTCGCTGTAATCTTAGAATATACCTGTTCCAAGTGTTCCCGAATTTCCTGCACTCCACTGTGAGGTTGGTAATTTCCAAATCTAGTCCTCAATCGGCGTACAATGCCCGGAAAAACCCTGAATCGAATTGGGCTTCTGCGTTAATCCAAATCAACCCGACATCAACAGTAAACACATACGCTACATGCCCGAGGCAAACTCTCCGCTCCACGCCATCAAGTGCGGTCGGCGCGCCATCCGAAAACCGGGTATTCTACACTGGTGCGGTTTCCTGGAGTGCCCGCCTCTATTTTGTTCTAGTTAGAGGCCCGAGGATTGCATCGCGTCTCTGGAGGAGGTATTAGACAGTCTTGAGAGCTTGAATTGAGGATGATTGTATGCCTACCCCCTCCCCCTACTTGTTCGAGGTTCCGGCTTGAGGGATGACCTTAGTTTCGAGGACGAAACTTTCTTTTAGTGGGGGAGGATGTGATGACCTGGATCTCCGCAGAGCTGTTGCAGTGCGATGGGGAACTTCTGGGGGCCCGTACTGTATGTGGGAGGTGTTGGTGCACAAATTGGACACAAATGTTGGACTCAGGGATTAAAATGGATCACAAGAGTAATCGGATGATCCCGTCGAATGTTTAGAAGGGATTTCGCGTGAAACAGACATTAGAATTGGACTCAGTGCAAAATCTGGGTTAAAAACACTTGTCTGGATGCATTCGGCAAATTTTGGAGTTAGAATTTGGCAAATCGGACAGCGGATTTGGATTTAGCGCGCGAAAATGATGAAAATGGACTATTTACTTGTATTTTTCAGAGCCCGGATGCTCGTGCACGGATTTCGAGGCTTGAGTACTATTCCTGCGCCGGCGGCGGCGAGCAGCGGCGGCGTAGCGGCCGGGCAGTGCGCAGGCGCGAGCAGCGCGGAGGCGCGCGGGCAGGCGCGCGGTGCAGCGGGGGGAGTGCACCACGTGGCGGATTCTCGTTGGTGGGCCTGGGGCACGTGGCAGCGGAGGAGAGGTTGGTTCTGTAGGCGCGGTCTACGGGGTGTGCGGGGAGCCGTGGACCGGGGTGGGGCCACGTGGCGACCATTGGTTGGCCGGTCCACAGAGCTGGTGAGGCGACCTCGGGAATCATGTGCAGCAGGTGGGCGCCAGGCGGCGCGCTAGGGCTGGTCGGGGGCCGTCAGTGCAGGCCAAGTGGCGCCCTGCGCCCTGCGATTTGCGGGTGCCACCCACCCGCGTTGACCGGGAGCGACCACGCGGCGCTTTGTGCGTGGTGGGGTTTTGCTGTTGCCTATTCGGGCGGACGTGGCGCTCCTAGGAGGTTTCGGGCGCTCGCTGTTTGGGTTCACGTAGCGGATTCGGGCGCCCGGATCTGGTCCAAGCGCCCGAATTCGGGGACCCAGAGGGAATTTTGGCATTTGTTTCGTTTGGCCTATAAAAAGGCTGGTCTGAGCTGCGATTTGGACCTTTTTGGAGTTGTTTCTCTCTGGGTGTTCTGCAGAGGAGTTTTTCACCTACCTGTGCTCCATCACTTGGAGGATTTCTAGGATTTTTGGTGGCATGCACTTCAAGGTTTCCGATTTTACGGTGCAGCGAGACGTTCTTGCATTGGTGTTCTTCTTCGTCGCATTTCGGTGCGTGGACTACCCCGGGCTACTCCAGTAGTATTTTCTGGCGATTCTTGCGCCATCGACTTCACAACAGGTAGGGCTACATTTCCCGTTTACTGTTTCCTCCCATTCCGAGGTTTTCGTAGGCCTTTTGGATCATTTTGTAACCTCATTTTCTGGAGCAGAGTTTTGGACAGCAATAGAGTTTTTTTGGGTTCTCTCCGCGCTCGAGCGACGGAATAAGGCGTGCAAGTACTCGATTCATATCTACACGACGCAAGGAATATCACTGTGATTTTTCTAGAATTTTTGGAGGTAGGCACGAAGGTTAAAATCCCACTTTTTCTGGGCGGAGTGCTACAGATTTTGTGCTTGTGGAGTATCGCGCTCACTGTGTTGTGTATTTTATATCTTGGCCTACAGGTGTCGATTTTGGACGTGCGAGTACTCGTTTCGATCGGCTCGACGCGACGAACGCAGCGGTTATTTTTTTTGATTTTTTTGAGTTTATCTCGCAGGTGAGATTTAGCCATTTTCGAGGCTGGTTGAATGGACTGCGGCGTGGTACATACATTTTGGATTAATTGTACGCCGTTTGGTTATCTTTGCAGTTTTGGGGTGTTTTGCATGGAAAAGGGTATTGGACAGCGAGGAGGCTTTTACATCTATGGATTGCGCATTTCCAGGTGGGTGGTTGCTACATCCCTCTTTTCTGACTTACCCACTATGTCACGCCCCGGGTGTAAACCAGAACCCGGGCCTGTCTACAGATCCGCCGTGCACACGGCATTTCCCGCATACACGAAGCGCTAGTAACCTGCTCAGATATAAGAGATAATAAAAAGAGCATAAAACAGAGTTGAACTAAAACTAATACATCTCAGACTGAAGCTGGAAATAAAATACAGTACATCTGTAAAAATAATACATCTGTCTCTCCCAGCTCTCCAAATAAAATACAAACAGCTGGCTAAAGCCAGACCCAAAAGTAAAGTACAACCGTCTGAGGAAAAAGGGTAGACCAATAGTCCAGCTAACTCGCTTATCCTGCCTCGAGATCTATCTACTCAGCCGTCCTCTCACCTCGACCCGCCACTGAAAACTCAGCAGCAGCTGCAGAAGACACTTCAAAACAAAGGAGAAGACAAAGAGGAAAGGAAAATGGGGGTGAGAACTACTAGTGAACCAGTAGCCTCCCCTAGTGGGTAAAGCCTCAAACTCCGACGCACCCACTAGGTCTACCAGAGGCAAAAGGGAGAAGAAGAGTGGTAAACAACAAAACTACTGAAAAAGGAAACTACCACGACTATGCCTCTAAATGCATCAGTAACTAAACTGTTCCGGTAACCCAATCTATCCACCAGTAAAAATTGGTACTGCCTGCTGTCGCCTTCATCATCGGGCAAATAAAGCTGCGCCGATGTGATAGCAAAACTCAATCACTGTCTAACCCCCGCGCTCTAGAGAGGAACTCCCCAACGCTCTAGAGGGGAACTCTACCTGACCCCGACACTCCGGAGGGGAACTTGAGGGGAGCGACCCACACGAGGAAAGCATCACCTGGCATATAAAGCCGCGCCGGTGTGATAACAAACTCAATCACTGTCTGACCCCCACGCTCTAGAGGGGAACTCCCCAACGCTCTAGATGGGAACTCGATATCTCACTATAGCAGGACTGGATTACGACTCTGATCAAAGTGGGAAATCCCATCCACTAAAGGGAAGCCCGATCTCCAATCTGATGCATAAGTAACCATCCGGTCAACCGCCTAATATCCGCGGTCGCCGCGATAACCCCTAATCCAAAATCGGATAAAATAATCTGTATCTGGTCAACCGCCTAATATCCGCGGTAGCCGCAATGACCCCTAATCCAAAATCGGGTAAAATAATCTGTATCCGGTCAACCGCCTAATATCCGCGGTAGCCGCAATAACCCCTAATCCATAATCAAAAACCACCTATCCCCGACCCCAAGGTCCCGGCTACACTATTTCGTACCCCTGCTCAAACCCGAGCAACAAGAACCACCTGACTAAAGAATAAGGAGAAAGAAGCAAGCATGGTTTCTCCTAAGTCAAGTTCCAATATAATAGTGTAGCAACAAATAGTGGCCTATCTAGATGATCATACAAGCATGCTTATGTCCTCATGAAAGATAAAGAAAGTGTGACGAATAGTGGTTCCACATGTGTATCAATTAATAGCTCCGCATGGATATAATTGTCATGCTAAAATCATTATCCAACCACACATGTCTATAATCCACAAATTACCCTCACATAAATCATTCACCTATGCATGTCCGAAAGATCCTCAAGTGGTACCCTCCCACAAGACATTTCATATTATCCCAACATGAAAGTAAATTCCACATGCAAGGTTAAGTGCTAATATTATGTCCATACCAACATGTATAAGTCCCAAACACTATCAGGTTTCCACAATAGTATTTTCCATATGATAGGCTCATAATTATTTTAATTTAAGCATGCATGTCTATTAGATGATCATTCAATATGTCCAATGAAAGGACCTCTCTAATATTCGTAGTGGGTATGTCAGAATAGAGGGATATAGCAACCACCCACCTTGATCGCGAAGTACATGAAACACCACTTCAAACTCGCCCTCTCACTGCGAACACTACAACAACAACCAACACGGTGCACAAATTAATCCTACAATTAATACAATGCCTCTATCCGCACAACAGTCCACAAGATAGTCAATTTTCACTTGCGAGATGACCTCAGAAAATTCCAGAAAAATAACCGTTGTGATCCTCACGGCGAGCCGATCGAAACAAGTACTTGCACGTCCAAATCTGACACCTGTAGGTCAAGAAATAATTAGAACATCGCAGTATGTCAAAACCTTCGTGAACACAAGCCTGCAGACACTTAGTCTTAAAGAAGCTTAATTATCACCTCTAAAGAGTCCTCCAAAAATTCCAACAAAAATACAGATGCGTTCCTCACGAAGCGTAGATGTCAATCGAGTCCTCATACACCTCATTCTGATGCCCGCAGACAGAGAAATCACAAGAATACTCCTCCACTGTCCAAATCCTCACACCGGTACAAGGGGTCAAAAGATACCTCGAGAACCATGCCAAAAATCCAAAATGGGGCAAAGTGATCAACACGGAAATCGAAGGCTTACTTGTTAGGAACACACTGCCAAAAAAATCGTCCAAAAATTCCTCCTGGTTTGTGCACAGGAAATTTCCGACTGAACTGCGACGGAAACAGGCCGAAAAAGGGAAACGTCGAGGCGTACTGTAAAACCAAGATCGGCGCTGCCGAGCCTCCAAAAATCTAGGGGATCCACCACAAGATAAAAAACATCACGAGGAACAAGTTTTCTAAAGGTTTCTTTCTCTCAATCCCTCTCTAAGACTCGAAAAAAGCAGAAAAAGAGAGAGAGGAGGGGTATTTATAGGCCCAGCCCAGCCTACTAACTCTCGAATTCGGGCGCCGGATTCGGGCGCCCGAATCCGGCCCAAAAGCCCAACAGTGTGCGCCCGAAATCCACTCGGCGCGCCACGTCACGGCGCCCTGCGCCCCGCACGCCCGGTGCACGCGCGCCCGCCAGTTGCGGCGCGCCGCATGGCGACGTGGTCCGCGGTCCGCGGCGAGAAGCGTGGACCGCGGTTCACGCTGGATCCTCCGGGTCACTGCGCCCGCCAATGAACGGGCGACACGTGGCCCGGGCGGTCCATCGTGCGCCGCGCCCAGTCGCCTGTCGCGCGTGCGTTGACTAGCCAATCACTGCGCGCCACGTGTCATCGCCAACACTCGCTGCACCCGGTGCACGAACCTAATGCACTCGTCGAATCCAAAGCCGCCACGTGCCTCCAGCGCGTCCAATGGGGAGCCGCCACGTGGCACACCCATCTCTGTACGCCGCGCCTGCCCGCGCCTGCGCCATCGTGCTCCGCCGCCTGCCCGCCGCCGCCGGCGTTTTCCCGGCCGCCGGAACAGTAACATTGCCTCAAAATCCGTGTTTGCGCATCCGGGCTCCAAAAAATACAAGTAAATAGCCCATTTTCATCGTTTTCGTGCGCTGAGTCCAAATTTGAAGTCCGTTTTTCCAAATTCCGCTTCTAAAATTTGTCGAAGGCATCCGGACAGGTAAACTTAATCCAAATTTTGCGCTGGGTCCATATCTGAGGTCCGATTTGCGCACAAACAACCCTAACACACAGCAAAGACCTTCGAAAGCTGCTAAACACACTACAGAAGCTCTGTTTGTCCAACAGTAATTCTCTTGCTGAAATTCGGGTCCTCACATCCTCCCCCACTAAACGAAAGTTTCGTCCTTGAAACTAAAGTCATTCCTCAACCCGGAATCTCAACCAAGTAGGGGGGTAGATATCCAATCATCCATGACTCAAGCTCCCAAGGCTGTCTAATACCTCTTCCAGAGATGCGAAGCAATCCTCGGGTCTCTATCTGATACAAAAATAGAGGCGGGCACTCCAGAAAACCGCACCACCTCATCCAAGTACAGCTGGGCTAACCGCTTGAGCTACCAAGTAGTCTGCATCGGCACAAGCATCCGCTCCTCCCAGGGCCTCCGGTAATCCAACCACATGTCCATCGGCACAAAAGCTCGATCCGAGTACCTCTGTACTCCCGAGGTATCCAATAAAAGTCCCTCAACTGATCGCGCAAACTTTGATCTCTAATCCTTAAACCGTCGGGATGCAAAAGCAATTCCCCAACTCTCCTGTATCAACACGTAGCCATACACGGTTGAGAAAACCAGATTGCAAATCCATCTTCGAGAAGACCCAGTACCTTTGAAGCTGGTAAATCAAATCCTCCATGCTCGAAAAATGGGTACTTATTCTGGATGGTCATTTCATCCAATTCTCGGTAATCCACATAGAGAGCCGAAGTGAACCATCCTTCCACATCTCGAATAGCACCGGCGCCCCCAAAGGCGACACACTTGGTCTGACAAAAATTCCCCATCCAACGAATCCTGGGGTTGTGTCCCCAACTCCCAAACTAGTGGCATGCTAGACAACTCCGATAGGGAAACATCCGGGAACTCGCAACCAAAGGGGTATCCTGAGTCTCGGCGCCGCCGTAGGTCCCTCAACCACACCAGCCAAAAAGGCTACACAATCACTGCGAATCATCTGCCTCGCTCGCGAAGTTCAAACCATAGGGCGAAGAAAGCCCTCAGGCGTTCCGTGGTACAGCAACCCCTCCTGGCCTGGCTCCCAAGAAAACCGTCCTAGCGGCATAATCAACCACCGCGAAAAGAAGAAAAACCGAGCCAGCCAAACCGTCCTAAGTACCACAACCAAGTTCAGCAGCTGAGTCAAGACCATCAGGTCTACTGGTACAATCCAGGACTCCAACTGCACCGGAAGGACCAACAACATCCCTCCACGTGCAAGGTGTGATCAGAAATCTGAACCTCCCCTGCACGTGGTGACCGTCCTGCCCCTAACCCCATGCAATGAAGCAAAAGCACTATTAACAAAGAAGGGAATACTTCTGTAATAAATAAGATACAAATCCTAATGCCCGGGGTACCTAAAACCTGCCACCAAACCGTCGGTCGTAACCTGTGTGCTCTAGCACAGACTGCTAAAAAGAAATCATACCTGCGACATCCCGACCCACTGCCGTGGCGCCCTCCAACTGGGCGGCACAAACTCATCCGCTCGATGCAGGTGGTCGTCGCTCACTCTGCCAGCAAAAGTCAAGACTAACTACAAGGGATCACGACCTCTGCCTCTGCTCACACTGGGGCGACAAAGTGACCCCCCGCAGATAACACATCCATGCCACCGCTGATGCTCGTACTGATGCTGATGCTGCCGTCGGGGTCCACTCGACCTCTGGCGTCTCAGAACTCTACTACCCTGGGAAAGAAATCGAGAATGCCTCCTCTGACTGATTTGTCCTCCATCACCCGGCGCCAAGCGCCTCAATCAGAACTCGCCTCAGGCGGTAGATCCCAATCCAGAAGAACTACAATGCCACGCTCTATACTCGGCGCCTACTCCAATGAGGCGTCCTAAATCTGTAATAGAGGGACCCAATGAGCTAAAAGGTATCCTGGCGCAATCCACTCTCAGACACTCATATCCTATGTGTCTAGTCCCTCAACACATGGAGTGCGCAGTTCAGCAATTGCGTTAACTCTTGACACAAGAGGCTTTCAAGTACTCTCACCATTACCACCAACACGTCCCTGTCTCCAAAGGTTCCCTACTTAAACCCACAAATCGAGGTGACTTACCCACCAAAGCTGGCTCACTCGGTCTGTAGTGGCCCAGGTTTCCATGCAGCCTTTTTTCGGTGAATCCACTGTTAGAACACCTAGTGTTGGTGTATCTGGAGCATAGTACATCAAAGGGATGCCACAGATGGACCCTGTGAGGTATTTTTAGCTATGTTGGCCTTCGGCTAGGTTTGCCGAAATTTTTAAAAAGATTTAGGCCAAACAGAGGTTGGAAATGGATTCAACACGGAAAAACGCTTGAAAACGACTATTTGCTTGTTTGATTCTGAGTCCGGATGCCCAAAAACGGACTCCCGGAAGTTTTTATTGGCTTTTGGTGCATGGGAGGGGCCGTAGACCACCGGCATGCCATGTGGCGGCCTATCATTGGCCGGTTTTCAGCACGCGGTCCGCAGAGTAGCGCGGCTGGGTGCACAGACCCGGCGCAGGGACACGTGGCACCGCCTGATTGGCGGGCTCAAGGCGCGCGATCTACCGGGTGAGTGCGGCGGTGCATGGACCAAGGCGGGGGACACATGGCAGCCTCCGGTTGGTCGGTACACGCGGTGCGGTCCACGAAATTCCAAAGCGGGATACGTGGACAGGGTGTAGGGGACATGTGTCACCTTCTGATTCACGGGCGCACCGGGCGCGGTGCACGGGGGACCTGGCCCGCGCCTCGGGGCATGTGCGCACGAGGGGGCCATGCTGCGCGACCGGCGCGGGCGGGCGACCGTTCAGCGGGTTTCCCGGCTGGACACGTGGCGCCGCCTTATTGGCGGGCCCAACCGCCTTCCTGTTTAGGGAGGGGCCACGTGGCTGGCTGTGAGTGGCCCGCACAGCTGTTTGCTGTTTGGCGGGCCACGTGGCATCACCTGGTGGTTTCGGGCGCAAACAGTGTTGGGCCGGGCCCAACACTGTAGCAGCCCGAAACATTCGGGCGCCCGGAATTAGGGCCCAAAAGCCCAATGAGAGCTTTTTGGATTCTCTTTCCGGGTTGGGCCTATAAGTAGGCCATTCATACTCACTTTTCAGGCTTTTTTCGGGCTTTTTGGACTTAGCACACTTTATCAAATTTGTTGCTCACCTTGTTGTGCATCTTGTGGAGGAAGCCCGGAATTTTTGGAGGCCGCGGCGTCGACGACTTCGGCATCGTAGCGCAGAGCGACGATTTACTGTTGGAGGCCCGTTTTCGTCGCACTTCAGTATGTGAGGTCTACAGAGCTACCCCGACTGTATTTTTGGACGATTTTTGCGGCGTTCGATCCATGATAGGTAGGCCTATGCTTTTTGTATTGATCGCTTTCTTCAGATCCGAACTCTTCTTGGGGTTCCTGGTACATTTTTAACCCCCATTGCTACAGGATTTCTCTCTGGACAGCAGCGCCTTGCCGGATTTTATTCTCCGCGCTCGAGCGTCGGATCGGGATGAGCCTGACACTTTTTTCATCTACTCGTCGCGAGGAGTATCATCATATTTTTCTAGGATTTTTCCGAGACCTTCCTGGAGGTATACTATTCCCTTTATATCTGTGCAAGAGTTTACAGTTGTGTGGTTATGAGTATTTGCGCACCTGTACTGTGGAATTTGTAACTAGGCCTACGGGGCTCGGAATTGGACGTGCAGGTACCCGTTTCGAAGGTCTCGACGAGACGATCGCTGTGATATTTTTATTGGAATTTTCAGAGCACTTTCAGTAGGTGAAATAATTGTATCTTTGGGACTGATTTTCAGATTATGTTATTTGGGGCAAATTTTGGAATAAAGTGTAACTGTTGGCCTTGTGTTGTACCCAGGAGGGTTTGCGAGTATTGCTGGACCGTTGGTGTTGGAGTGATTTGATTTCCTGGTATTTTTTGCTGTGGGACTTTGGACAGTTCAGCTCTTCAGGTGGGTGGCCCGTTTCCAAGATCCTCGGATTGCACATTAATTCTATATGTGTAGGAACAAGCATGATAGGAATAGTGTATTGTTAGCATGCTAGTCTGTGAAAGTTGTTATTCCTGTTAAATTCTGATGATCTTGTGATGCTTTATTTCCTACAACTTGTTAATTATTGATATCTTGGAACTTGACATAGCACCCCTGCCATATGCAGCATGTTCAGCCAGACTGTAGAAAACTTCAACTTGGGCTAGGTTTTTATTGCTCTAGACATTCCCACATAACTATTCTATATTTCATTCTGGACTTAGCTTTTTCCTCACCCGGGTTGTGGGCCGAGAGGTCGGGTTGTTGTGGGATGCATTTACACTCGTGTCTGGGGACCGAGTGGAGTTTGATAGCAGTCTGTAGATCAGGGTTTTTTGGGAGCCGTGAGAGTGACAGTGGGTCTCGGCTGTGTAGTTTTCCAGCCTGTGAGTGAGACAGTATTTTGTTGGTTACAGCCGATCTTGTTGATCGAGGATTTGGATTATAGCCTGCATGAGCCACATTTGAGCTCGACAGAGATGCGCGGATACTTTACTCGTTGGGGTCGCGCCCCTCGAGTGCCACTCCAGAGTTGGGCCTGATACTTCTATCGCAACTTGTCGATGCATTGTCCCTCTGGCTGGGCCAGTTTTGGCAGTCACGGACACCATCCCTCTAGCTGAGCCAGTTTTGGCAGTCACGGACGTCCTACGTAAGTCCGGTCCTCCGGGATGTAACGGCAGTAGGTAGGAGCAGGTTTGACTAGACCCGAGGAGGCAGTCAGTTTAGATTGGGTGATCTGAGTTGAGAGCTAGTTGTGGCATTATGTTCTTTCTGTTCCACTCTTTGAGCATCTAGATAGTGGCATA
This sequence comes from Tillandsia fasciculata, assembly GCA_029168755.2. Taxonomy (NCBI): domain Eukaryota; kingdom Viridiplantae; phylum Streptophyta; class Magnoliopsida; order Poales; family Bromeliaceae; genus Tillandsia; species Tillandsia fasciculata. The sequence goes on along the minus strand of JAQOTM010000047.1, from coordinate 156,928 downwards.
GTAGCTGTAGAGTTTACTTTTCCAGCCTTTCCTTACAGCACTGCATATGTTACTTTATGCCTCTAATAGACTTAGTGGGCAGACCGTCGGGCATGTTGGCGGCACCCACTGAGAACTACTGTGGGATGTAGTTCTCACACCCGTCGTGGTGTCTTTTTCCCAGGGACTTCTGCTCAGGTTCCTGCTGCTCCAGTTGCTGATCCTGCTCCTTCTGACCGAGGTAAGGGAGTTGCGAGATAGATCCCTTCCAGTCATCCTCTGGGAGAGAGAGTAGTTGTACCCCTTACCAGTTTTTGTGAGTGATTTGTTGAGCGACCCTTGTAGTGAGGTATCGAGTTGTATCTTTCCTTTACTGCTGGGAGAGACTTATGTATTTTGGTGAGGATGGTTTGTATTATTTGGAGTTGTAGTTGTATTTATATCTTTTATTTCAGCATTTTACATTTTCAGCTCTGATATCTGTTAGTGTAGATGATTCTTTTGCAGGTTAGTCGCTACGTCTATACGGGGCTTCCCGTATGGGCAGCGGATCTGTTGGCGAGCCCGGGTCGCAGTTTCGACCCCGGGTCGTGACAGATTAGAGTGGTATCAGAGCCTAGGATGTAGGTCATTGAGGACTTAGAAACCCTAGGCTTATGGTTGGACACTAGGATGACTCACGTGAGAGCCACAATTTTTAGCGAGAGTCCCGATTGGGTTCCTAACTCTCCCGAGCGGATTGGGATGAGCAATTGACATTGCTTCCTGTTACGGCATTTTGGCTGTTGGCATATTTCGTGAGTCAAGTCAGTAAGTTGAGTCGGAGTCTTAAAGGGATCAAATTGTCAATCAGCAATCAAAGACTTAGAGAAGATTCAACAAGAGCTCAAGTTGACACTCAGTGTCTTGAGTCTTGAAGATTGAAGATGAAGAATTGTGGATTAGTTACATCAATCTCAAGAAGAAAGTATTCAAAAGGATCAGGTATGTTTAACTAAATAATTTTGGTGATCCGAATACTTTCTTATAGTGTAGAAACACTTGGATGAATTTTTAATTGCATAAAAATCAAAAACTGGACATGGGACATGTTCAGGATCCGGATCAGATGATCCAATCCGGATCCCGAAGGGTATTAGTTCATGTGCAAATCCAATCCGGATCCAAGCCTATTCTGATCCGGATCCCGAACATTGGATGTTGCTGAAATTCATGAACGATCCGGATCGGGCCTTGCGATCCGGATCCCGAACCCTTGGATTTCTGGAATCGTCAATCTCGTTACGACGATCCGGATCGCAGTAATCCCGATCCGGATCGCCGTCCTGAAAAATTCCAGATAAGGTATGTTTTTGATTCTTATCTCTTTCCAAAGGTTTCTAAACTATAAATAGACACTTAGGGTTTCTCAAGAACGTGGGAGCATGGCCGATCAATTTATAAAACACTTGAGAGCAACCCTAGAGGCTAGGTTTTTATCGTTCTTCTTTATAGCCTCTTTTAGGTCAATTCGATTCCAAGAACATATCTTTTGTCGAATTGATCTAATCTTTGCGCGAGGTTTCGCGCGGATCCGCATTGATAATCTAAGCAAAGGATCACGCATCGAAGCCAATATTCTTACCGCGCTGAGTTTGCGTCGTGGATTCGACGTGGCATCGTGGATTCGGTGTGTTAAGGCGTTTCGCGGGATTCGCACGTGCGCCGCGTGGATTCGCGTGGCGTTCGTGGACCGAACGTGTGCAGTGGACGTGCAAACGGTGGAGCGCGGGGGTCCGCAAGCAAGTTGTCGGAGGGGTTAAATCCGTGCAGACGGTAATCAGGGTTGTTATTCTTCTTTTCTTGTGGATTGTTATTGCGGGACATCCAACCGGTCAGCGCAAGGTCCGAAGCCGCGACCAGGAGGGGTCGCAGTCCGTGGAGTCGGTAATCACCTTGTTATTCTTCATTCTTAGTGGATTGCTATTGCGTTTTGGTCCCGTGGTTTTTCTCCACGGATTGGAGTTTCCACGTAAACCTCGGTGTGTTGATTTTTATTTTCCGAATTGTTTTTTATTTGTGCACTGAGATTGGTTTTTATAATATTACACCTATTCACCCCGCCTCGTAGGTGTTTGATCAAAGTACCTGTTAGATCCTTGTGGATCCTAAATAACTCTACAATTGGTATCAGAGCGGGCGTAGGTTTATCTATCATGATGGGTGAAAGTGGTATCCCTTTTTAGACCTTGTCTTTTTGATGGCACCAATTATGTCACTATTGGAAACTCGGATGACAGGTCCATCTAATTGATGAGCGGGTATGGCAAACCGTGGAATACGGTTGGGTGCATCCGTTGAGGAAGTAGGAAATTCTACTACCCCAAAACCTCGCTCTAGATGGTCCAAAGAGGAATCGAAAGATCTTCTTACAATGGGTTTGGTATGAACGCTTTATTTAATTCTCTTTCCTCGACTGAGTTTACAAGAATTTCCGCGTGTGAAACCGCGAAGGAAATTTGGGATATTCTCAAAATTACACATGAGGGTACTAATCTTGTAAAAATTCAAAAGCTCCAGATGCTTACAAGTCAATTTGACTCTATTCATATGGAAGAGCATGAATTGTTTACAGATTATTACACTAGACTTCAAGATGTAATTAATACATGTGCTAATTTGGGAGAAAAGATCCCGGAGTCGAAAATTGTAAGAAAGATTCTTCGGACTCTTCCGGAACGGTTTAGGGCAAAGGTTACCGCTATTGAAACCGTTAGTCATCCGGATGAGATGAGTGTAGAGGAATTAGTAGGTGCTTTACAAACTTATGAGATGACTTTTCCTACTAATCAAAATTCTTCCAAGTCTTCTTCTAAGCTTACAGGTATTGTGTTCAAATCAACAAAGGAAGAAGATGACGAATCGAGTTCCGACGATGAAATCTCTTTAGCTGATTTTGAAGAACAATTGGCGCGGATCACAAAGAAATTTCGTCGGAAATTTTGGAAGAATCGAACCGATGGATCTTCATCCACGAAACCATCTAAAGGATCATCGGGTTCTAAATCCTCTAAACTCAAAGGCATTGCAAAATCTTCTAAAGAAAAAGAAAAAGATGATTTCGAAGGAGAAATCCAATGTTATCGATGTAGAGGCTACGGCCATATTTCAACGGATTGTCCTTCTAAGAAATCATACAAAAAGAAGGCTTTGCAAGCAAATACTTGGGACGATTCTAGTTACGATGAATCGACCTCAAGTGAAGAGGAAAAAGAGAAAATTGTTGCTTTCTCATGCCTCTCAAATTCCCTCTTCTAATTTGTGTTTATCATCTTTAGTCACTGACTATATTCCTTTGATTTTGCATGAAACATCAACATCCGGAGGAGAGTCATCAAGTGAGGGGGAGTCGGACGAAGAAGAACTCGTTGAGGCATACCAACAACTTCTTGCGGAATCAAAGAAGATGGCCAAACTTAACAAGAAGTTGAGGAAGCAACGACATGAAGTTCAAGACGAGAATCATGCTTTAAAGATCAAACTTCATGATCTCGAAGAGGAACGGAGCTTTTATTGGATATAATAAAATCCTTCCAAGAAAAGATAAATCAATCGGAAATGGTCGGGTTAAATCATATATGGACAAGAATTGGTTTCCTTGAAAAACAGTTTGAAGAAATTCCTGTCACCAACCAAGCTTTGACCAAACCAGGTCCATCAACTTAAATCCGACATACAAAGGTTTCAACCGATTCCGAAGAAACTTGATTGTATGTCCGGATTGGGTCAAACAAGCAAGGTTGGTTTTGGGATTAAAAAAGAACCAAACTGTGAAGGCTTCAAGTTCCACAACTAAATTGAAAGGAAGAACTTGTCACCTATGTGGACTTGAAGGACATTTGGTGAAGTATTGCCCGAAAAAGAAAAAGAAAAATACTTCGGCAACTTCATCTACGGAGCGGAAACTCAACGGAATCAAAAGACCAACATCAAGTCAACAAAAAGGAGTTTCACGGGGGTCAACCCACCAAAGGTCCGATCCACA
>JAQOTM010000047.1:117363-152825 GCA_029168755.2 Tillandsia fasciculata | reverse complement strand
ATGTTAACCAGACCAGTAGAAAACCCTCACTTGGGCTAGGTTTATTTATGCTTTAGACATTCACACTTCTTATTCTATTCCTGGACATAGTGTTATCCTCGCCCGGGTAGTGGGTCGAGTGGTCGGGATTTCTCTTAGTGTGGGATGCATGTTACACTCGTGCTTGGGGGCAGAGTGGAGTCTGGTAGATGTAGCTGGTCTTTTATCTGTGGCGGGAACCGTTTGGGTGAACGGTGGTCCCGGTTTGTCTTGTTTCTCTGTTTTATTGTGTCGCCACTGTGTTAGTGGCAAGTATACCAGTGATAGCAGGACCTAGAACCCAGACTGTTTTTGGACACACATAATTTCTGTAAACTAATGTTTTCCTTCCAAACTTCGAAGGTCGCCGGAGCCTGTTCTTGTTTGATTTGGGTGAAGGCAATAGCCCTTCGGGGTTTGAAAAATAAAACTTATTTGAACAGATTTTTATTAAAGAACTAAAATATATTAAATTGGGTTTCTCAGATTAAAATAGTTTTCAGTAATAACTGTCATCTTTTTATTACAACTTCCTCACCCGAGAGAGTTTGGGTGATCTGGGTTCTAGGGGCCGTTCCTTTTTCGGGACGAAAGCTACGGGGGCCGTGCCTGGAACCTGTTCTTGTTTGATAGGGTTGTAGGTGTTGGTCTCCCGGAATTTTCGGACCCTGGTTGGTGTCTTCTGCATGTTGTATCGAGGTTGTCGTGTTCCCGAACTGTAAGGGGGTCGGGAACTTCGATAGGCGGAGCCTGGAGTCTGTTCTTGTTTGATTGGGGTTCTAGGCGCCGACCTATCGGGGTTTCCGAACCCTTATGGTGTCGGTCCTTTCTGTGTTATCTGTGAGTTTGGTGTTCTGTTGTGGGAGCCGTCGGTTGACGGTGGTCCCGGCTGTGAGTATTTCCAGCCAGTGAGTTGAGAGGTGATGTTAGTTACTGTCGATCTTGTTGATCGTGGATTTGGACTATAGCCTGCATGAGCCATATTGAGCTCGACAGAGATGCGCGGATACTTTCCTCGGTGGGGTCGCGCCCCTCGAGTGCCACTCCGGAGTTGGGCCTGTTACTTTGCTATCGCGACTTGTCGACGCAGTCCCTCTGGCTGGGCCAGTTTTGGCAGTCACGGACGCCCTACGGTAGACCCGTCCTCTTGTGGATGTGCGCAGTAGTGGGCAGCAGGTTTGACTGGACCCTATGTGGCAGTCAGTGTAGATTTGGTGATTATATTTGAGAGTTAGTAGATGCATCATGTTTCCATCTGTTCCACTTTTTGAGCATTTAGATAGAGGCATAGTAGCTGTAGAGTTATTTTCCAGCTCCTTTCCTTTCAGTATTGCATTTGTTACTTTATGCCTCTAGTAGACTTAGTTGGCAGACCGTCGGGCTTGTTGGCGGTACCCACTGAGAACTACTGTGGGATGTAGTTCTCACACCCGCTGTGGTGTTTTTCCCCAGGGACCTACTTTCTGTTGCTGATCGAGGCGAGGGAGTCGCGAGCTAGATCCTACCAGTCTTTTGAGAGTAGCAGTAGCGGTACCCCCCTTCATTGGAGATCTATTAGTACAGTCAGCAGTTGGTTTATTTGTTTTTACTTTTGAGAGACATTTGTATTGTGAGGATTTGACTTGTACTGAGAGCCTGTACACTGATGTATTATTGGGTTTACCTCCCTGTTTAGTTTGGGTATTGTATTATGAGGATATTGTATTTGATCGTATTCGGGAGATGGATATTGTATCTTTATTTCCAGTTGTACAGTGATTGAATTTTAGTCTTTCAGTAGTTTACTTTTCAGCTCTGATATCTGTATAGCTATAGTATCATTCTTTTTGCAGGTTAGACGCTTCGTCTATACGGGGTTTCCGTATGGGCGGCGGATCTGTTAGCGGGCCCGGGTCACAGTTTCGACCCCGGGGCGTGACAACGATACTTGGAAGTGGGTGGATAATCTTGAAAGATACAAAGAGTATTGGGCAAGGGCATTTAATGGAGGGCGACAATTTGGGTTGATGACTACGAATCTTTTTGAAACCTTAAGTGGGAAACTCCATCCACTAGAGAAAAGCCAGATACCCAATCTGATGCAATAAGTAACATCCGGTCAACCGCCTAATGTCCGCGGTCGCCGCAACACCCCACAAGTCCAAGATCTGATAAAGTAATCAACATCTGGCTAACCGCCTAATGTCCGCGGCTACCACAATGCCCCACAGTCTATAATCGAGTCTAACCCGTCCCCGACTCGATGACCTCGACTACACTATCCCAAACCCTGCTCAACCGAGCCATATGCATCTGAATAACAAGGAGAGCAACGAAACATGATTTCTCCTAAGTCAAGTCCCAATATGATAGTGTAGCAATAAATAGTGGCTAACTAGATATCCAGCAAGCATGCAATTGTACTATTTAAAAGCTGTAGAAAGATGTCAAATATTTATTTTAAAAAGATTGATTTACTGTACTGATATAAAAGTGTAATAACCGCGGGTTTACTTTCCTTTTTGGTCTTACCTGTGAATTAATTTCGAACCGCTTTTCGACTAAGGGGACCGGGGTACGATTTTTCTCGCGTCGTTTTGGGTAGGCTGTCGGGGCTCGAGGATATTTTTAGAGAATAGAGCCCGCGAAACGAAAACTGGCGGCGCGATCGGATCGGTTTTCTGACCCCGGAAGCTCCCGGAATAAATTCCTGAAGTTGTTGATGTTCGCGGGGTCAGCACGCCTTCGCTGAGATAAACTAGACCCGGATTTAATTTTTATTCGATTTAATTTAATTTAAGTGGATTTAAATCAGTCTAACTCGACTCAATGTAATTTCGTATTTGAACGACGTTAATCTAATTTAATGTAGTTTAATTTGGGGGCTTGGGGAACCAAATCCCCGTCGGCTACGACCAAACAACGAATTTAAACTCCAAGGGGGGGGATTAGGGTTCCCCGCTCTTTCTTTTTCCCCTTTCGTACGCGAGAAAACCCCAAGCCCTTTCCCCCACCCGTACCGAGGCGACGCGAGAGCCGGGGTCTTGACGAGGAGAAGGAGGAGATTGATCGCCTCCCCGCAAGATCCGACGAGCGCGAAAAGGACGATCCCTCTCCCTCACCCGGCGTCGACGGAAACAAGGTGAGCCGTGCTTTCGCTTTCTTGTTTCGTTCTTGTTTTGCTTTTGTGTCGATTCTTGTTTCGGGCAAGGGGAGGGAAATCCCTTGAATCGTCGGGGGTCTTGTGCCGCGTGCGAGGCGATTTCGGGGACCAAAACGGGAGGCCGCCGCCGCCGTGGTTAAACGGGAGGCCGCCGCCGCCGTCACCGTGTTCACGGGGTCATCGCCGAAGCCGCCGGGAGCGCGGAGTCGCGACCGGAGTCGAAAACGGACACGATGTAGGGGTTTTCTGGCCGCGGTCCACCCGTCCGGGTGCACCCGGTGCACGCCGCACCGGCCCGGGGCCGCGAACCCGGCGCACGGACCTGTGCGCCAGGCCGCGCGGTCCACCGGGCCGGCGTGCACCCGGCGCATGCCGTCCCGGCCCGGGACCGCAGACCCGGCGCACAAATCTGTGCGCCAGGCCGCGCGGTCCACCGGGCCGGCGTGCACCCGGCGCACGCCCCTGCGGCCCGGGGACGCGGACCCGGCGCACGGCCCGGTGCGCCAGGCCGCGCGGTGCACGCCCGGGCGTGCACCCGGCGTACGCCACAGCACGCGGGGCCGTGGACCCGGCGCGCGCCCGCGCCCGTGCGCGGCCCGGCCCATTACGGCGCTGGTCCACCGCGCCGCGTGCTCCCGGCCTACGCCCATGCCGCCGCCGCCGTGGACCCGGTCCACGGTTGGATCCGTGCACCTGCTTCCAGAAAAAGGGCCCAGGAGCTCCGTTTTTAGTCCGTTTCGCCCCGTTTTTGAGTGTTTTGAACCGTGACGACGTTTTTGACGAACAAAATTGTGTTACAGCTGTTCAGACCCGCGGTGAGGATTTTCTCGGTCGGATTTTCCGCACGTCTCCTTCTTCGTATTTGAGGTGGGTTTTGCTTTAAGTCCTAACGTTTACATGTACCAACATTTTAATTAAAGGGAAAAAGTAAACAAATGATATGCCATGCTCGGGTTAGAACATCAGAGGAAAACACCAAATAATTATTGATGGTGTTACTGGTCGCTGCTCTAAAATTACGTGCCACGTTTGGGTTAGGACATCGGGAGAAAGCATTTACTAATCGTCAGTGGATATATGTTTGTTCTGCTTTAATATATAGATGGTGTATCTGATGGCTCTACATGTGGGTTGTTGTTTTAAGTCCTTGCATTTAATTCTATTAAACTGGGTGGGGTCAATCTTGTGCGTACTTGGGTTAAAGATCGAAGGGTGATAGACATTACTTGTTTGATTGTGCTAACGTTTAAAACAAAGAGAAAAAGAAAATGTAGAAAAAGGAGGGATGTTCTAAACTTTATATGGACCTCGTGCTTGGATTAAAACAGTGTGGGTTTGATTTTGAAAGTTCTAGCGTTTAGTTCTATCATGTTGGATGGGGACAAGCAAGTGCGTACGTGGGTTGAGTGGGGTGTTTAGCGTCGATCCCCGAGGACTGTTTACTTTAAATATTACATATTATCGTTCCACTTTAAATGCTACCGTTTATCGTTTCTTTAGTTGTTGCATGTTACCGCCTCACTCTAGTTGTTACATGTTACCGCTTTACTTCGACTATACTTGTTAGTAGGGTACTTTGATTACACATGCTACTATCTTGCTCTTGTTCATACATCATGGTTACTTGGCTCGAGGCTGCAGCACGCGCACCCGCGGTTTGGCCACCGCAAAGGGTGCGCTTTTCCGGAAAAGTGGTCTATGACCCGTGTATACCCACGAGGTGACGTAGTGGGGCCCCTTATTAGTCGTGGGGTTTGAGGCGCCGAGGTGCGAGCGGTGCGACCCGTCGGTTATTAGTTGTCCGACGTGGTCGGGTTGTAGCAGGTACGGTGCGACCCGTCGGTTATTAGTTGTCCGACGTGGCCGGGTATTGCAGGGCACGGGAGTACAGGTTATCGTTACCCTCTTGAGAGGGTGGTTGCCCCAGTCATCTTCACGGTTTGTTTTACTGCATTTTCCTGCTTTACTATTATGCGTCACTGACTTCCCACTTCGTGACAGGGACCAGACGAGGAGAGAGGTAGGCGACAGTGAGGACGGGGCGGGAGCTTCTGGGTTGCTGGGAACCCTGGACTGTACTTCTTCTTTATTTTCTTGCATTTCATTTACCCTGTAGTTGTGTGTGTGAGGTTCCCGATACCCTCGTGGGGTCGACATGGATGTCGGTATGAGCTGCATTTAGTTATCCTTTTATGCATTACTATTACGTCTATTTCTGTTGGCCATTTGAAAAAAAAAAGAAAACTAAACCAAAGAAAGGATTGCGAAAACCGTTTTTTTAAAAGATCTAAGTGTCGTGTGGGCACTGTTTTCAAAACCCTGTGGATTTATGGATTTCGAAATGGATTTCAAAACTTGGGTGTCGTGTGGGCACCGTTTTCAAAACCTTGTGGATTTATGCTGATTTCGAAACCCATTTTCAAAACATAAGCGCCGAGTGGGCGCTCATTTAAATCTGTGGATTTATCCTTTTCAAACTAATCGGCCATGTACTTTAATGAATTAGAATGCTGGTTGTATGTGAATAATTGTTGTGATTGAATGGATGTGCATGTTGGGATATGTACTGAACGTTACGCCGTGCACATACAGGGGAGGCTCTGTCTGTTTGCAGAGAGATCCTGTATGTGCGGCGGGTCTGGGCACGCGCCGGGGATGTGGGGTTCTCTTTGCTATCAAAAAAAAAAAAAAAAAAAAAAATGTACGACCTTTGCAAGCCGTTTCCGCTAAAACAAACCCCCGGGGCGTGACAGATTAAGATGGTATCAGAGCGTACATTCAATCACAACAGTTAGCGCCGACATCCGTGGGGACGCCTCACTTGCCTACAAATGAATGAAATGAGTAGGGCATAGGAATGTAGAACGCGAGCGATCGAGGGGAGGGAAGAGTCCGAGTCTTTTCTTTCGCTTTGTGGTTCGTTGTTCGGTTGCTTATTAGCAAAGGCTAGAACTGACTTTCCTTGTGTGACAGATAGAGGGCCGACTCAGCAGGCAACCGACGACGGAAATGGACATCGCCGACGAAGCCAATCGCCTGCTCCGCAACCAGCTGCGCGACGTGGCTGGGCAACTGCTAACACTCGCGGAGCGCCTGAGCATGCTGATACAGGAACTCGAGGGCGTCGATCGATTCCGGGGCGGCAGCAGAGGCGTTGCCCCTCTCGGGACGCCACCGACGGGCCCTCCCGCCTTCCAGGAGACGGCTAATTTGGCCGTGTACACCGACGCTGAGCGCGCCCGGCAGGAATACTCTCATCCCGGGCCGGCAGGGGACCCCCAGCGGGAGAACCGGGCGAACAAACGCCCGAGAGCCGAGCGGAACCTTGGTCAGACGACAGAGGAGCTTAGGCCACCGAGGTCGTGCGGCATTTGCGGCAACGCGCACCTCGTGACGAGTTGCCCGTGGAGGGACGGGCACTGCTTCCGATGTGGCAGGCCGGGCCACACGCGTTACGACTGCCCTTCAAAGCCGGGTGCCAATAGACCCCCGGCATTGCGGCGTGATGAACCTAAGGGAACTGCTGCCCCTACCTCCCCGGGGGGCACCGAACCAAAGAGCCGGCCAAACCCACGCCAGAAGCATGCACCGGAAGACGAGCGAGGGCTTAAGGGGAGCGCACACGTGCAACCAGGAGTCTGCATCATCTGCAGGGGGGCGCACCCAGTGGCGGAGTGCACTTGGAGGTACCACTATTGTAACCGGTGCGGCTTGCCAGATCACACCCATGCCACCTGCCCCCAGGGACCAACCCATGCCTCCGCCACCGCACCACCACCGCAACAAGGACCGAAGAGCACTGCGGCCCCTGTTCGGACAAAGGACACGCCCGGCAACCAACAATCCGCGAACTCTTCTGACAGCAGACCCCTGCCCCAATCCGCGGTGCGGCGCTGGCCCAAGGGTTGTGGGCGGACTTCCTCGGCCGCTCCGGTGGACGACGCGACCTCCCAAAGTGGGGAGTGACAGGTACGTACTTGTTTGTTTTTGTTTTCTTTTCCTCCTTTGTCTAGATAGGAGTACTCTCCGAGCCGGAGCGACCCTCCCTCTTTGACCCTTGCGAGCCTCCCCCACCTTTAGTTTTACCTTTCAATTCTTTTTTTTCTGACCGTCCCGGGTTCCACACTAAATCGGAAGCGAGCACTATGGGTGGTTACCTAGCTTTGCGCACAGCCTAGTTTTTCTTCCTTTACCTCCGAGGTCCGAACTAGTTTTTCCAGGCAGCTGAAGGATTACAAAAGGAACTAAATACGTGGCAGAGGCGGTGGCTAGAGCTGTTGAAGGATTACGACTTGACGATTCAATACCATCCCGGGAAGGCGAACGTGGTGGCAGACGCCTTGAGCAGGAAAGGGCATCAAGAAGGAGCGTCAGGGAGCGCGATAACGGAACAGAACCACTTGATCGCGGAGTTCGCCCGAATGCAGCTGGAAGTGGTGCCAGCAGGTATAGTGACGCGACTTTTAACCTTGGTGGTCAAGCCGACGTTATTTGAGAAGATTCGGGAGGGACAGCAGACCGACCCACACATACAGCGCGTTCGAGACAAGATCCCCCTGGGCCAAGAGAGCGATTTTTGCGGTGGAAGACGACGGCACCTTACGGTTCCGCGGACGGATCTGCGTGCCAGATTCATCAGAGTTGAAAGAAGAGATCTTAGCGGAGGCACACCGAGCCCCTTATGCGGCACACCCGGGGGGCACGAAGATGTACAGAGATCTCGAACAGACCTCCTGGTGGCCTAAGTTGAAAGAAGACGTAACGCGACACGTGGCTCACTGCCGAATATGCCAATAGCTAAAGGCCGAACCTCAGCGACCGGCAGGGAAGCTGCAGCCCTTACCGGTACCAGAGTGGAAATGGGACCAGACCACCATGGACTTTGTCACGGGATTCCCACGTTCACAACAGGGCCACGACGCGATCTGGGTCATAGTCGACCGGTTAACCAAGTCAGCACACTTCCTACCAATTCACACCTCTTGGACCCGCGAACGGTTAACTCAAGTCTATATTAGCGAGATCGTGAGACTACATGGAGTGCCGGCATCAATCATCTCGGACAGAGACACGCGCTTTGTCTCGAAGTTTTGGCAGAGCCTTCAGCGGGCTATGGGCACCAGACTACAGTTCAGCACAGCCTTCCACCCTCAGACGGACGGACAGTCGGAACGGGTGATACAAACCCTCGAAGACCTGCTTCGCGCGTGTGTGCTTGATTGGGGAATCGGTTGGTCACGCTACCTACCCCTCGTGGAATTTGCCTACAACAACAGCTACCAGGCCAGCATCCAGAGGGCGCCCTACGAGGCCTTATACGGAAGGCGCTGCCGGTCCCCGATTTGTTGGGACGACTTGGGAGAACGGAAACTCTTGGGACCCGATTTAGTGGAGGAAACTGAAGAGAAGGTACGCCTGATCAGACAGCGCCTGCTGACCGCCCAGAGTCGACAGAAGAGTTACGCAGACCAAAGGCGCCGAGACTTGGAATTTCAAGTGGGGGAACACGTGTTTTTGCGGGTCTCGCCATCCAGAGGAATTAAGCGTTTTGGACTGAAAGGCAAGCTGAGCCCGCGGTTTGTGGGGCCATTCGAGATCCTAGAGCGTATTGGCTCAGTAGCTTACCGCCTCGCCCTACCACCAAACCTCGACCGAGTTCACGACGTGTTCCACGTCTCGATGCTTCGGAAATTTTTCCCCGACCCGTCACACGTTCTGGACGCCTCAGCACTCGAACTTGAGGAGGACCTAAGCTCCGAAGAAACCCCGGTGAGAATCCTGGCAAAGGAAAGCAAATCACTGCGAAACCGAACTATCCCCTACGTGAAGGTACTATGGAACAACCATGAGGAGCGGGAAGCAACCTGGGAACTGGAGTCCAAGATGAGGGAGTGCTATCCCGACCTTTTCACTCCCACCCGGGCTTGAGTTTCGAGGACGAAACTCGTTTTTAGAGGTGAGTGGTGTAATAACCGCGGGTTTACTTTCCTTTTTGGTCTTACCTGTGAATTAATTTCGAACCGCTTTTCGACTAAGGGGACCGGGGTACGATTTTTCTCGCGTCGTTTTGGGTAGGCTGTCGGGGCTCGAGGATATTTTTAGAGAATAGAGCCCGCGAAACGAAAACTGGCGGCGCGATCGGATCGGTTTTCTGACCCCGGAAGCTCCCGGAATAAATTCCTGAAGTTGTTGATGTTCGCGGGGTCAGCACGCCTTCGCTGAGATAAACTAGACCCGGATTTAATTTTTATTCGATTTAATTTTTATTCGATTTAATTTAATTTAAGTGGATTTAAATCAGTCTAACTCGACTCAATGTAATTTCGTATTTGAACGACGTTAATCTAATTTAATGTAGTTTAATTTGGGGGCTTGGGGAACCAAATCCCCGTCGGCTACGACCAAACAACGAATTTAAACTCCAAGGGGGGGATTAGGGTTCCCCGCTCTTTTCTTTTTCCCCTTTCGTACGCGAGAAAACCCCAAGCCCTTTCCCCCACCCGTACCGAGGCGACGCGAGAGCCGGGGTCTTGACGAGGAGAAGGAGGAGATTGATCGCCTCCCCGCAAGATCCGACGAGCGCGAAAAGGACGATCCCTCTCCCTCACCCGGCGTCGACGGAAACAAGGTGAGCCGTGCTTTCGCTTTCTTGTTTCGTTCTTGTTTTGCTTTTGTGTCGATTCTTGTTTCGGGCAAGGGGAGGGAAATCCCTTGAATCGTCGGGGGTCTTGTGCCGCGTGCGAGGCGATTTCGGGGACCAAACGGGAGGCCGCCGCCGCCGTGGTTAAACGGGAGGCCGCCGCCGCCGTCACCGTGTTCACGGGGTCATCGCCGAAGCCGCCGGGAGCGCGGAGTCGCGACCGGAGTCGAAAACGGACACGATGTAGGGGTTTTCTGGCCGCGGTCCACCCGTCCGGGTGCACCCGGTGCACGCCGCACCGGCCCGGGGCCGCGAACCCGGCGCACGGACCTGTGCGCCAGGCCGCGCGGTCCACCGGGCCGGCGTGCACCCGGCGCATGCCGTCCCGGCCCGGGACCGCAGACCCGGCGCACAAATCTGTGCGCCAGGCCGCGCGGTCCACCGGGCCGGCGTGCACCCGGCGCACGCCCCTGCGGCCCGGGGACGCGGACCCGGCGCACGGCCCGGTGCGCCAGGCCGCGCGGTGCACGCCCGGGCGTGCACCCGGCGTACGCCACAGCACGCGGGGCCGTGGACCCGGCGCGCGCCCGCGCCCGTGCGCGGCCCGGCCCATTACGGCGCTGGTCCACCGCGCCGCGTGCTCCCGGCCTACGCCCATGCCGCCGCCGCCGTGGACCCGGTCCACGGTTGGATCCGTGCACCTGCTTCCAGAAAAAGGGCCCAGGAGCTCCGTTTTTAGTCCGTTTCGCCCCGTTTTTGAGTGTTTTGAACCGTGACGACGTTTTTGACGAACAAAATTGTGTTACAGCTGTTCAGACCCGCGGTGAGGATTTTCTCGGTCGGATTTTCCGCACGTCTCCTTCTTCGTATTTGAGGTGGGTTTTGCTTTAAGTCCTAACGTTTACATGTACCAACATTTTAATTAAAGGGAAAAAGTAAACAAATGATATGCCATGCTCGGGTTAGAACATCAGAGGAAAACACCAAATAATTATTGATGGTGTTACTGGTCGCTGCTCTAAAATTACGTGCCACGTTTGGGTTAGGACATCGGGAGAAAGCATTTACTAATCGTCAGTGGATATATGTTTGTTCTGCTTTAATATATAGATGGTGTATCTGATGGCTCTACATGTGGGTTGTTGTTTTAAGTCCTTGCATTTAATTCTATTAAACTGGGTGGGGTCAATCTTGTGCGTACTTGGGTTAAAGATCGAAGGGTGATAGACATTACTTGTTTGATTGTGCTAACGTTTAAAACAAAGAGAAAAAGAAAATGTAGAAAAAGGAGGGATGTTCTAAACTTTATATGGACCTCGTGCTTGGATTAAAACAGTGTGGGTTTGATTTTGAAAGTTCTAGCGTTTAGTTCTATCATGTTGGATGGGGACAAGCAAGTGCGTACGTGGGTTGAGTGGGGTGTTTAGCGTCGATCCCCGAGGACTGTTTACTTTAAATATTACATATTATCGTTCCACTTTAAATGCTACCGTTTATCGTTTCTTTAGTTGTTGCATGTTACCGCCTCACTCTAGTTGTTACATGTTACCGCTTTACTTCGACTATACTTGTTAGTAGGGTACTTTGATTACACATGCTACTATCTTGCTCTTGTTCATACATCATGGTTACTTGGCTCGAGGCTGCAGCACGCGCACCCGCGGTTTGGCCACCGCAAAGGGTGCGCTTTTCCGGAAAAGTGGTCTATGACCCGTGTATACCCACGAGGTGACGTAGTGGGGCCCCTTATTAGTCGTGGGGTTTGAGGCGCCGAGGTGCGAGCGGTGCGACCCGTCGGTTATTAGTTGTCCGACGTGGTCGGGTTGTAGCAGGTACGGTGCGACCCGTCGGTTATTAGTTGTCCGACGTGGCCGGGTATTGCAGGGCACGGGAGTACAGGTTATCGTTACCCTCTTGAGAGGGTGGTTGCCCCAGTCATCTTCACGGTTTGTTTTACTGCATTTTCCTGCTTTACTATTATGCGTCACTGACTTCCCACTTCGTGACAGGGACCAGACGAGGAGAGAGGTAGGCGACAGTGAGGACGGGGCGGGAGCTTCTGGGTTGCTGGGAACCCTGGACTGTACTTCTTCTTTATTTTCTTGCATTTCATTTACCCTGTAGTTGTGTGTGTGAGGTTCCCGATACCCTCGTGGGGTCGACATGGATGTCGGTATGAGCTGCATTTAGTTATCCTTTTATGCATTACTATTACGTCTATTTCTGTTGGCCATTTGAAAAAAAAAAGAAAACTAAACCAAAGAAAGGATTGCGAAAACCGTTTTTTAAAAAGATCTAAGTGTCGTGTGGGCACTGTTTTCAAAACCCTGTGGATTTATGGATTTCGAAATGGATTTCAAAACTTGGGTGTCGTGTGGGCACCGTTTTCAAAACCTTGTGGATTTATGCTGATTTCGAAACCCATTTTCAAAACATAAGCGCCGAGTGGGCGCTCATTTAAACCTGTGGATTTATCCTTTTCAAACTAATCGGCCATGTACTTTAATGAATTAGAATGCTGGTAATGAATTAGAATGCTGGTTGTATGTGAATAATTGTTGTGATTGAATGGATGTGCATGTTGGGATATGTACTGAACGTTACGCCGTGCACATACAGGGGAGGCTCTGTCTGTTTGCAGAGAGATCCTGTATGTGCGGCGGGTCTGGGCACGCGCCGGGGATGTGGGGTTCTCTTTGCTATCAAAAAAAAAAAAAAAAAAAAAAATGTACGACCTTTGCAAGCCGTTTCCGCTAAAACAAACCCCCGGGGCGTGACAACGGTCCTCGCGACGCAGTCTCACCGCCATCCCGGCTAACGCACCTAGTAGCACCTGTCACGGAGTGGGTAAAGTCAGTGACAAACAAAGTAGATGTCTAAATAATAACAAAGGAGGAAAAACGAACCGAATACACCGAAACATTTCGTTAAAACCCTGTACATAATTAAGCTGGGCACCAACCCCAGATTATCAATTTAGTTGGGCACCAACCCCAGAGTACCTGTCGGGGAGACTAAAGCCTCCCCTCGTGCGCAGTCACCTTTTTGATGCTTTTACCCCTTTCGCGGTGTTGACGTGCTATTTTCAGCTGGCGCGAAGAGGTCCTCACGGCTCCCACCCCTTTGTGAGGCACACGGGTCAAAAAGACCACTCTTCCAGAAAAGTACACCCATGCGGTGGCCCGACCGCCTGTGTACGTGCAGCATCCGAAACCGGATTTGCCGAGATCGGCGTGTAGTGAGCACCGCGACCGCAGCCGCTTCAGTTGTTAGATAAAATACATTTATGCGAAAGGTTAACTGTCCATCTACTTTGTTAGGTAAATTGAGAGCAATTTAATGATGATAGATGCACTTACTGCACTTGTTGCACTTATAGCAACCGTACCCACCTTGTTGCGGGAAGATCGGAGCACTCGGATCTTTCACACACTCCCGCTGCGCACCTGGACCTAAGAAAAGTCCGCAAGGATAAACTATGATCAGAAACACACACTAACATCTCGAATCGGAAAACCCCAATTTAAACTTTTTGACGAAAAAGGGTTCCGCACCGTCCGGGTTGCCCAAAACCGGAACCCCGCGCCGCCGTCGCCGCCCGTCGGAGCCCCGCGCGGCTCGAAACCGCGCGGTGTGGCTCCGCGCGCGGCGCCCGTGCGGGCGCTGCCCGTGCAGCGGCCGCACGGTGCCCGCGCGGCGCCACACCGGGCGCGGCCCCGCGCGGCGCCCGTGCGGGCCGGCACCCGCGCGGGTGCCGCGCGGGGCGCCGCGCGGCTGCGGGCCCGCTCAGGTGCCGCCCGCGTGGCAGCCGCGCGGCGCCTGCGCGGTGCCCGCGTGGTTGCGGGCCCGCGCGGGTGCCACCCGTGCGGCGCCCGCGCGGCGCCCGCGCGGGTACATCCCGCGCGGAGCCCGCGCGGTGCCCGCGCGCCGTTCGCGACTCCCCTCCGCGCGATGCCCTAGCGGCACCGCGCGTCTCCGTCGTCCGTTCCGTGCCCTAGCATGATGACGATGACGGCGACGGTGACGGTAACGACGGAGAATCCCGAAAACTCGACAAAAGGACGACGGAAAAATCCCGAAAAATTATTAAAAAATAATCTACTAACCGGAGATCGTAGGGAAGGTCGCCCGGTCGCGTTCTTGCCTTTGGTTCGATGTCCGGGAAGATCGGGCTCCTTTTCTTTCTCCTTTTCCTTTCTTCCGGCTAGGGTTCCGTCTTTTCCTTTTTCTCTTTCTTTCTCTCCTCACCGGTTAGGGTTTTATTTTCCTTTTTCTTTTCTCCCGATAATCGGGATACTTATATAATTTCTGATTATTTATTTAATTGTTTTTCCCCATTTATTTCATACGGTACGTAAAAGGAAAAACCCGCAATTATCCGAATTTAATTAAATATCCAATTTACGAGATAAAATCCCCACCTTTTAAATCCTGGCCACCGATTATTTAATCCCCCCTTAATTAAATAATCATGGAAAATAAATTCCCAATTTTAATTCATACGTAAGAAAATTCTATTTTCCGTCACCGGATAATTAATTAATTAATTAATTATCCCCTGAGATAACCCACCTTATCTCCAACGGGTGCAAGATATTTTGCACGGATTCCGATGCGCGCCTAAGTTATCGTGATCTTAGAAACCCCATTACGGGAGATCCGGATATCGGATTCCCGATCCGATCGCACCGTCGGACTACATTTTTCGGGCTCTTCGCCAGAAAAATATACGCACCCCGCACCGGCCGACTTTTGAAAATTAAATAATTTTATTTCACCTAAGGGCTTAAATAGCTTACATGTGAGTCAAAAATACCCCTAAGGGCCGGATCACTACAAAATTCGCCGCTTGCACCACCTTGAAGGCGTCGCTCCGTAAACCATCCATAGAAAGACGGGCCTTATGAGATTCGTCTCTTATGACAGAGGGGACGCATTTGACCAACCTCACAAATGCTCGTTGGTACCCCATAACTGTCCGACTTCCTTGCTTGATGTGCATCAGATCGTCTTCCATCTGCTGTTTGATGCTGTCGGACAAGAATGCCCCAAACAATTTTTCTCAGAACGAGGACCAAGATGGGAGGGCGGTGCCCTTCGAGGGGTCCGAGCACACCACCTTCCACCACATGCGGGCGTTTCCCTCTAGAAAGTTGACCGCCAAGGGGACCCGCTCCTGCTCCTCTATCAGTAGGTCTTTGAAGAGCCTTTCCATGGTGTCTACCCATTTTTTCTACGACCCAAGGGTTGGTCATCTCTCCCTCAAACACTGGTGGGTCGTACCTCTTGAAATTTGCCAAGTTCGCTGTCGCCCTGTCCCATTTGGTTTGCCGGATAGGGGCTTCCCCCGCTGCGACGGCGGACACTCTGGGAGTAGGTGTCACCACGGTCTCTCTCAAGGGGTCTCCAATAGCGGCTCCCAGCGTAGGTCCCAAGGTTGCTGGTGTTAGTGCCAATGAAGGCGTCGTCGGATGAATCGACGGTATCTCGGTCACCGTGGTGGGACGAGGGGCGACCATGGTCTCGCTGTCCGCCACCGGCGGTCCCATCACTGGTGCGGCTGGTCTGAGCAGAGAAGCCTGGGCGACCTCCACTGATGTAGTCGGCTGTTGCGTCATCTGCCGCATCCGTTCCATAGGGGTTGCTAACTGCCCGGCCATCTCTTGTAGTTGTTGTCGGAGAGGCTGACACTCTGCCGCTGTTGGCACCGTACTTTCTGCCCCTACGCTCTCCGCTGATGACCCATTTCGGGCCATTATTTGCTATATACAAAGAAGCCGCATTAACCCTAAGGTTCCTGGCCTAACACTTGACCTACAAAAACACTAAGGTTACAACCCTTTTTATCCCCGCACACTCACGTTCTAAGACACCTACGACCTGGTTATCTCATATCCAAATTTTGGCGGTAGGATCATGCACTGCGGTTATTGGACACCGACTGTCGTGGTCAAAGCCGTTTTTTCTCTCTGATACCATAAAATCTGTCACGCCCCGGAGGTCTTAGGATAAGCGGAAAAACGTGTTTCTTTTTTTTTTTCTTCTTTTAAAAATCAGATGGTCAACGACCCCGCCTACCGGTGCGTGCCAGACCCGCCACACATACAAATTCACTCTGCAAACGGACAGAGTCTCCTTTGTACATGCACGGCGTCTCGACTACATTTACAATGAAAACATTACACGGCATTGATCACACAGTCACATTGACTAAGTACAACATGTATCATCATTCAACAGCATTAGGAAAAATCCTATGAGTTCGCAAACGGTGTCCACTCGACACCCAAGTCTTTAAAACATCTAACATTCACATTTAGGCGGCTATATTATTTTGAAAGGATAAATTCCAAGGGTTTTCAAAGTGGTGTCCACACGACACCCTATTTTTGAAAAGCGTTTTCGAAATTCTTTTACGTCGTAAAACAGCCGCACAGTTAACATAAAACGTAACCAAAACCAAACATTCAATTACATGTCCACATATCCAGCATGATCCACACATCCACACAAGATAACGAAAAAGGGAAAAGGAGAGAGATAACCAAATAAGAGTTTAACCAAACGGGCCTCATACGGCCGAACCTAGAGTCCGCGATGCCTCACCACCGTCCCGCTATACTCACTTAGTTGGACCTGTCACGGAGTGGGTAAAGTCAGTGACAAATAAAGTAGATGCTTAAACAATAATAAACAAGAGTTTAGAAAGGGATACACCGCACCGGAACCTTCGCTATCCGACGCCCTGCAATTTATTTGATCATGTTATTTATTTTAGTTTCACACCGTCACGTCAGGGTAGGTCGACTGCCTCCCCACGGGACATTTGAAGCTCTAACCCCTTCACGATGCGTGGGCGACACGTTTGACCATCGTGAAGTGGTCCCCAAACAACACACGTGGGGCACACGGGTCATACAGACCACTTCTCCGGAAAAGTACACCATTGCGGGGGCCTATTCCGCCGGTGTACGTGCAGCATTCAAAAAGGGATGCCGAAATCGGCGTGGATTGATTATTACAAAATGCGAAGGATTAAAACGTTAGCACCTCTCATCTACTTTATTAACCGGGTAGCAATAAATACTTTAGTGATATGTTGCACTCAATGCACTTACAGCACTTGATGCAAAAGAACCCACCTGGTCGCGGGAGAAACGGGATACTACGAGTCTCGGACACCTTCCCGCTGCGCACCTGGACCTATGAAAAATTCCCAGAATAATGGTCAATAACTTACAAGTTTACCGGAAAAACGACCCTAATCACCACTGCGCCGTGACCCCAAAAACGGTGACGAAAATTGCACTTGCCGACCCCCGCGCGGAGACGGCCCGCGCCGTGCCCGTACGGGTGCGGGCTGCACGGCGCCTGCGCGGGGTCGGTCGCGGCGCCCGTGCAGCGGTCGCGCGGCATCGGGCCGCGCGGTGCCCGCGCGGGGCCGGGCCGCGCGGCGCCCGCGTGGCTGCACGCGCGGCGCCGGGCCGCGCGGCACCCGCGCGGTGCCCGCGCGGGGCCGGGCCGCGCGGCACCCGCGCGGGGCCGGGCCGCGCGGCACCCGCGCGACACCTGTGCGGTGCCCGCGCGGTGCCCGAGCGGGGCCGGGCCGCGCGGCACCCGCGCGGCGCCCGCGCGGTGCCCGCGCGGCGCCGGGCTGCGCGGTGCCCGCGTGGTTGCCCGCGCGGCGCCTGTCCTTGTGGCGCCCGCCCGCGCGCCGCCCTAGCGGCACAGCGCGTTCCTTCATCCGCGCGGTGCCCTAGCGGCACCGCGCGTCGCCCGCCGCGCGCACCGTGCCCTATCTCGCACGGTGACGGCGGCGGGCTGAGGAATCGAGAGCGGGAAAAACATCAACTAATCACAAGGAAAAACCGGAAAAACGCTACGAAGTAAAAACTCACCGGATTAATCGACGGGGTACGACCGATCACGTTCTTGGTTCCGGTATGCGCTTCGGGGTGATCGGATCCGCCGTCTTTTCCCTTTTCCTTCTTCCGGTTAGGGTTTCCGCCTTTCTTCTTCTCTTTCTTTTCTTTCTTTTCTTTCCGCTCGTACGGCTAGGGTTTCGTATTCTCTCTTTTCTTTTCTTAACGAGGGGGAAGGAAAAATACTTATATTATCTATTTATCTTAATTATTTATTTTTCTTAATTTTCTGTTATTTCCCAAATCATACGTAGAGAAAAATCTCTTTTTCCGTCACCGGATGATTAATTAGTTAATTTAATTAATTAATTATCCACACGGAATAATCCCCATTATCCCGAACGGGTGCAAGATATTTTGCACGGATTCCGATGCACGACTAAAAATCCCGTTCTGGGGGTTCCCGACATCGGATTTTCGATCCGATCGCACCGTCGGTCATTATTTTTCGCGCTCTTTCAGAAAAATACAAGCACCACACTCACCGACCGACAACCCAAAGGTAATATTCCCGGAGTACTAAAAGGACACTAAAATAGAAGGAGGGTTAAATATTACAAAATACTGTGTCATTAAAGAGGCATCACTCACCAGAGAAACACAAAGAACAATCAGGACCCAAATCAACACTCGACCCAATCTAGCGAAAGTCAAAAGGCATATCCCCCTTCCCATAGTACTATGTTGTCTGCAGCCAACATAGTTGCCACCGAAGGAAGTGTAGAGTTATTTAGGATCCACCAGGATCTAAATAGGTACTATCAAACACCTAGAGGGGGGTGAATAGGTGTAATATTATAAAAACCAATCTCAGTGCAAAAATAAAAAACAATGCGGAAAATAAAAATCAACACACCGAGATTTACGTGGAAACTCCAATCCAGGAGAAAAACCACGGGACCAACACGCAATAACAATCACTAAGAATAGAAGAATAACAAGGTGATTACCGACTCCACGGACTCGACCCCTCCTTCAACTTCTTCGGACCTTGCGCTGACCGGTTGGATGTCCACGCAATAACAATCCACAAGAAAAGAAGAATAACAAGGTAATTACCGTCTCCACGGATTTAACCCCTCCTTCAACTTCTTCGGACCTTGCGCTCCACCGCTTGCACGTCCACTGCACACGTTCGAATCCACGAACGCCACTCGAATCCACGAGCACACGTTTCGAATCCACGAAACGCCTTTAGCACACCGAATCCACGATGCCACGTCGAATCCACGACGCAAACTCAGCCGGTAAGAATATTGGCTTCGATGGTGATCCTTTGCTTAGATTATCAATGAAGATCCATGGGAAAAATCTCTAAGCAAAGATTAGATCAATTCGACAAAAGATATGTTCTTGGAAGAACCGTCGAATTGACCTAAAAGAGGCTATAAAGAAGAACGATAAAAACCTAGCCTCTAGGGTTGCTCTCAAGTGTTTTATAAATTGATCGGCCGTGCTCCCCACGTTCTTGAGAAACCCTAAGTGTCTATTTATAGTTTAGAAACCTTTGGAAAGAGATAAGAATCAAAAACATACCTTATCTGGAATTTTTCAGGACGGCGATCCGGATCGGGATTACTGCGATCCGGATCGTCGTAACGAGATTGACGATTCCAGAAATCCAAGGGTTCGGGATCCGGATCGCAAGGCCCGATCCGGATCGTTCATGAATTTCAGCAACATCCAATGTTCGGGATCCGGATCAGAATAGGCTTGGATCCGGATTGGATTTGCACATGAACTAATACCCTTCGGGATCCGGATTGGATCATCTGATCCGGATCCTGAACATGTCCCATGTCCAGTTTTTGATTTTTATGCAATTAAAAATTCATCCAAGTGTTTCTACACTATAAGAAAGTATTCGGATCACCAAAATTATTTAGTTAAACATACCTGATCCTTTTGAATACTTTCTTCTTGAGATTGATGTAACTGATCCACAATTCTTCATCTTCAATCTTCAAGACTCAAGACACTGAGTGTCAACTTGAGCTCTTGTTGAATCTTCTCTAAGTCTTTGATTGCTGATTGACAATTTGATCCCTTTAAGACTCCGACTCAACTCACTGACTTGACTCACGAAATATGCCAACACCAAAATGCCGTAACAATCTCCCCCTTTGGCAATTTCGTGACAAAACCCAAAAATACATAAAAACGCTCAAGTCACTCATCTTAAACCAAAAAATTCGAAATTCAATGTCATCACCAAAACATTGATTTTCTTTGCGTGAAAGATCCAATAAATACAAAATTACATTTGAACCAAACAGTCCTAGAACATACTCTATGACTTAGGACTTGGAGTCTTAAAGTGATGTAATTCCTGCAAAACAAAACTCCAAACAAAATCAAACGTTAGTCGTTAGAAATTAAAATCCTACATTTGATTCGTCCTTTTGGTTCTTTTGTTTTTCGGCTCTTTCAATCTTTTCTTTATCTCCCCCTATCTTGAGCATCTCACATCTCTAACATGTTCTCCATGTTCTCCATGTTCTTGAGCATCTATGTTCTCCCCCTTTGTGATACGATCATCATTTTCCGTTCTCCCCCATTTTTCTATTTTCGTTTGTCCTCTCTTGATGATCTCATCTCCATCATTTCTCTTCTCCCCCTTTTTGTCACAAATTGTCAAACAGTGAACATACTAGACAAAAGGAAATTAGTTCATAGAGAAAGAGAGATAAAAGCTCAGTTCCGGTATATAACAAAAATGCAGATTGCGTACCGGTACCAGAAAGCAAAAATCAAATAATTTCTTGAAACAAATCCAGATTTTGGAATCTTTTCAAATACCGATTTGTATTCCATCAAGAAATCAATTTAAGTGCTTTAAACAATGAATTCACACAGATGCCATTCAATCCAAATTTCTTTCATTAGAATAATTTAGAAAAATAAAAACCAGAAAGAGTATGTAAGCACTTTAGCGCATCAACTTTAAACAAAAGTCATCGTTTCATGCAACAAGAAATAGATTATACCAAATCTATCAAAAATACTCAAAAATGAAACGAAAATTTATGAAAATTAAAACTCTTAAAGTTGACCACTTTCAATTACATCTAACCTGATCTTATGCGTAATGCCTTTATCAAATCATCAATTTTGGTAAAGAAAATGAAATACAAAGATCAATAGATGTTTGAAATCCCCGATAAGTTAGATAATATATCTAGACAATCTGTTGAAGGAGTGGCTCTTCGAGCATCTTTTATCAAAAATCCCACCTTATACCAACCATGAAATATGACTGAGTCAAGTATTTCATTATGCATTTCATCAACATTTTAAAACAAAAATTTGCTTTGCATACATGGGGTTTCTTTTTCTTTCTTCTTTTTCTCCATGTGGTGGTAGTTTTCACACTCCTCATTGGGATGTAACTCTTTCCACATCTTTTGAGCATTTTACTTTTCTTTGACTCCCCCTCAATTGGCTATCAATTATTTAATATATAAGGTATTCAACCAAAAATTGATCTCGCATTCATACTCGACTAAGCAATCAAATATGATAATGACTATACCAAGAGATCATTGAGAGAGAAATTGACTTTGATCACTTAAAAGATGAATTAATTAACATAAATGATCATTGCAACATTGAAATATTATGATATCAAAAGCATAATAAATTTCTAAATGCGTGAAAGGATGCAATTAAAGTCAATTTAACCAATGCTCAATTAAACAACTCCTCTAATGAAGTGTCTTCAAGATTATGATTAAGGAGTCAAGTTGATAATCCAAGTAAAATTAATTTGGAGTGAATGAACGTGAAGCCCTTTTTTATTCAATGCACTTGTTCGTTAAAAACCCTTTTGTTCAAAAACAAAGTATAAAAACAAAGAGCATTGAAAAACATGTAATGCAAAGATTAAGAAAAATATGAAGGGAAAACCAATCAAAGCATTACACACAGTCATAAGCTATTTAGAACTTAAGACAAGGAAAGATATCACCTTTCCGAATCCAAAATCGCTGGATTTTGGGTTGTCTTGATTCGTTGTGCCCGGGGGTTGTAGCTTTGACTGTTGGTCCACCTTAGGTCTTTGCCTCGCAATGATCCACTTGAATGATTGATGTTGTGGCTCGGACCTTTGGTGGGTTGAGTGAACTCCTTTGACTTGATGTGTCTTTTGATTCCGTTGAGTCCGCTCCGTAGATGAAGTTGCCGAAGTATTTTTCTTTTTCTTTTTCGGGCAATTCTTCACCAAATGTCCTTCAAGTCCACATAGGTGACAAGTTCTTCCTTTCAATTTATTGTGGAACTTGAAGCCTTCACAGTTTGGTTCTTTTTAAATCCCAAACCAACCTTGCTTGTTTGACCTAATCCGGACATACAATCAAGTTTCTTGGAACCGGTTGAAAGCCTTTGTATGTCGGATTTAAGTTGATGAACTTGCTTGGTCAAAGCTTGGTTGGTGACATGAATCTCTTCAAACTGCTTTTCAAGAAAACCAATCTTGTCCATATATGATTTACGTTTGTCTCCGATTGGTTTATCTTTTCTTGGAGGATTTTATTGTTATCCAATAAAAGCTCTCGTTCCTCCTCGAGATCATGAAGTTTGATCTTTAAAGCTTGATTCTCGTCTTGAACTTCAAGTCGTTGCTTCCTCAACTTCTTGTTATGTTTGGCCATCTTCTTTGATTCCGCAAGAAGTTGTTGGTATGCCTCAACGAGTTCTTCTTCGTCCGACTCCCCCTCACTTGATGACTCTCCTCCGGATGTTGATGTTTCATGCAAAATCAAAGGAATAGAGTCAGTGACTAAAGATGATAAGCACAAATTAGAAGAGGGAATTTGAGAGGCATGAAAAGCAACAATTTTTCTTTTTCCTCTTCACTTGAGGTCGATTCATCGAAACTAGAATCGTCCCAAGTTTTTGCTTGCAAAGCCTTCTTTTTGTATGATTTCTTAGAAGGACAATCCGTTGAAATATGGCCGTAGCCTTTGCATCGATAACATCGGATTTCCCCTTCGAAATCATCTTTTTCTTTTTCTTTAGAAGGTTTTGCAACGCCTTTGAGTTTAGAGGATTTAGAACCCGATGATCCTTTAGATGGTTTCGTGGATGAAGATCCATCGGTTCGATTCTTCCAAAATTTCCGACGAAATTTCTTTGTGATCCGCGCCAATTGTTCTTCAAAATCGGCAAAAGAGATTTCATCGTCGGAACTCGATTCGTCATCTTCTTCCTTTGTTGATTTGAATGCAATACCTGTAAGCTTAGAAGAAGACTTGGAAGAATTTTGATTAGTAGGAAAAGTCATCTCATAAGTTTGTAAAGCACCTACTAATTCCTCTACACTCATCTCATCCGGATGACTAACGGTTTCAATGGCGGTAACCTTTGCCCTAAACCGTTCCGGAAGAGTCCGAAGAATCTTTCTTACAATTTTCGACTCCGGGATCTTTTCTCCTAAATTAGCACATGTATTAATTACATCTTGAAGTCTAGTGTAATAATCTGTAAACAATTCATGCTCTTCCATATGAATAGAGTCAAATTGACTTGTAAGCATCTGGAGCTTTTGAATTTTTACAAGATTAGTACCCTCATGTGTAATTTTGAGAATATCCCAAATTTCCTTCGCGGTTTCACACGCGGAAATTCTTGTAAACTCAGTCGAGGAAAGAGAATTAAATAAAGCGTTCATACCTTTCCCATTGTAAGAAGATCTTTCGATTTCCTCTTTGGACCATCTAGAGCGAGGTTTTGGGGTAGTAGAATTTCCTACTTCCTCAACCGGATGCACCCAACCGTATTCCACGGTTTGCCATACCCGCTCATCAATAGAGATGAGAAAAGCTCTCATCCGCATTTTCCAATATGCATAATTGGTCCCATCAAAAAGAGGAGGTCTAAAAATATTACCACTTTCACCCATCATGATAGATAAACCTAAAACCCGCTCTGATACCAATTGTAGAGTTATTTAGGATCCACAAGGATCTAAATAGGTACTATCAAACACCTAGAGGGGGGTGAATAGGTGTAATATTATAAAAACCAATCTCAGTGCAAAAATAAAAAACAATGCGGAAAATAAAAATCAACACACCGAGATTTACGTGGAAACTCCAATCCAGGAGAAAAACCACGGGACCAACACGCAATAACAATCCACTAAGAATAGAAGAATAACAAGGTGATTACCGACTCCACGGACTCGACCCCTCCTTCAACTTCTTCGGACCTTGCGCTGACCGGTTGGATGTCCACGCAATAACAATCCACTAAGAAAAGAAGAATAACAAGGTGATTACCGTCTCCACGGATTTAACCCCTCCTTCAACTTCTTCGGACCTTGCGCTCCACCGTTTGCACGTCCACTGCACACGTTCGAATCCACGAACGCCACTCGAATCCACGAGCACACGTTTCGAATCCACGAAACGCCTTCAACACACCGAATCCACGATGCCACGTCGAATCCACGACGCAAACTCAGCCGGTAAGAATATTGGCTTCGATGGTGATCCTTTGCTTAGATTATCAATGAAGATCCATGGAAAAAATCTCTAAGCAAAGATTAGATCAATTCGACAAAAGATATGTTCTTGGAAGAACCGTCGAATTGACCTAAAAGAGGCTATAAAGAAGAACGATAAAAACCTAGCCTCTAGGGTTGCTCTCAAGTGTTTTATAAATTGATCGGCCGTGCTCCCACGTTCTTGAGAAACCCTAAGTGTCTATTTATAGTTTAGAAACCTTTGGAAAGAGATAAGAATCAAAAACATACCTTATCTGGAATTTTTCAGGACGGCGATCCGGATCGGGATTACTGTGATCCGGATCGTCGTAACGAGATTGACGATTCCAGAAATCCAAGGGTTCGGGATCCGGATCGCAAGGCCCGATCCGGATCGTTCATGAATTTCAGCAACATCCAATGTTCGGGATCCGGATCAGAATAGGCTTGGATCCGGATTGGATTTGCACATGAACTAATACCCTTCGGGATCCGGATTGGATCATCTGATCCGGATCCTGAACATGTCCCATGTCCAGTTTTTGATTTTTATGCAATTAAAAATTCATCCAAGTGTTTCTACACTATAAGAAAGTATTCGGATCACCAAAATTATTTAGTTAAACATACCTGATCCTTTTGAATACTTTCTTCTTGAGATTGATGTAACTAATCCACAATTCTTCATCTTCAATCTTCAAGACTCAAGACACTGAGTGTCAACTTGAGCTCTTGTTGAATCTTCTCTAAGTCTTTGATTGCTGATTGAAAATTTGATCCCTTTAAGACTCCGACTCAACTTACTGACTTGACTCACGAAATATGCCAACACCAAAATGCCGTAACAGGAAGCAATGTCAATTGCTCATCCCAATCCGCTCGGGAGAGTTAGGAACCCAATCGGGACTCTCGCTAAAAATTGTGGCTCTCACGTGAGTCATCCTAGTGTCCAACCATAAGCCTAGGGTTTCTAAGTCCTCAATGACCTACATCCTAGGCTCTGATACCACTCTAATCTGTCACGACCCGGGGTCGAAACTGCGACCCGGGCTCGCCAACAGATCCGCTGCCCATACGGGAAGCCCCGTATAGACGTAGCGACTAACCTGCAAAAGAATCATCTACACTAACAGATATCAGAGCTGAAAATGTAAAATGCTGAAATAAAAGATATAAATACAACTACAACTCCAAAATAATACAAACCATCCTCACCAAAATACATAAGTCTCTCCCAGCAGTAAAGGAAAGATACAACTCGATACCTCACTACAAGGGTCGCTCAACAAATCACTCACAAAAACTGGTAAGGGGTACAACTACTCTCTCTCCCAGAGGATGACTGGAAGGGATCTATCTCGCAACTCCCTTACCTCGGTCAGAAGGAGCAGGATCAGCAACTGGAGCAGCAGGAACCTTAGCAGAAGTCCCTGGGGAAAAGACACCACGACGGGTGTGAGAACTACATCCCACAGTAGTTCTCAGTGGGTGCCGCCAACAAGCCCGACGGTCTGCCCACTAAGTCTACTAGAGGCATAAAGTAACATATGCAGTGCTGTAAGGAAAGGCTGGAAAAGTAAACTCTACAGCTACTATGCCTCTATCTAGATGCTCAAAGAGTGGAACAGAAAGAACATAATGCCACAACTAGCTCTCAACTCAGATCACCCAATCTAAACTGACTGCCTCATCGGGTCCAGTCAAACCTGCGCCTACCTACTGCCGTTACATCCCGGAGGACCGGACTTACGTAGGACGTCCGTGACTGCCAAAACTGGCTCAGCCAGAGGGATGGTGTCCGTGACTGCCAAAACTGGCCCAGCCAGAGGGACAATGCATCGACAAGTCGCGATAGAAGTATCAGGCCCAACTCCGGAGTGGCACTCGAGGGGCGCGACCCCAACGAGTAAAGTATCCGCGCATCTCTGTCGAGCTCAAATGTGGCTCATGCAGGCTATAATCCAAATCCTCGATCAACAAGATCGGCTGTAACCAACAAAATACTGTCTCACTCACAGGCTGGAAAACTACACAGCCGAGACCCACTGCCACTCTCACGGCTCCCAAAAAACCCTGATCTACAGACTGCTATCAGACTCCACTCGGTCCCCAGACACGAGTGTAAATGCATCCCACAACAACCCGACCTCTCGGCCCACAACCCGGGTGAGGAAAAAGCTAAGTCCAGAATGAAATATAGAATAGTTATGTGGGAATGTCTAGAGCAATAAAAACCTAGCCCAAGTTGAAGTTTTCTACAGTCTGGCTGAACATGCTGCATATGGCGGGGGTGCTATGTCAAGTTCCAAGATATCAATAATTAACAAGTTGTAGGAAATAAAGCATCACAAGATCATCAGAATTTAACAGGAATAACAACTTTCACAGACTAGCATGCTAACAATACACTATTCCTATCATGCTTGTTCCTACACATATAGAATTAATGTGCAATCCGAGGATCTTGGAAACGGGCCACCCACCTGAAGAGCTGAACTGTCCAAAGTCCCACAGCAAAAAATACCAGGAAATCAAATCACTCCAACACCAACGGTCCAGCAATACCCGCAAACCCTCCTGGGTACAACACAAGGCCAACAGTTACACTTTATTCCAAAATTTGCCCCAAATAACATAATCTGAAAATCAGTCCCAAAGATACAATTATTTCACCTACTGAAAGTGCTCTGAAAATTCCAATAAAAATATCACAGCGATCGTCTCGTCGAGACCTTCGAAACGGGTACCTGCACGTCCAATTCCGAGCCCCGTAGGCCTAGTTACAAATTCCACAGTACAGGTGCGCAAATACTCATAACCACACAACTGTAAACTCTTGCACAGATATAAAGGGAATAGTATACCTCCAGGAAGGTCTCGGAAAAATCCTAGAAAAATATGATGATACTCCTCGCGACGAGTAGATGAAAAAAGTGTCAGGCTCATCTCGATCCGACGCTCGAGCGCGGAGAATAAAATCCGGCAAGGCGCTGCTGTCCAGAGAGAAATCCTGTAGCAATGGGGGTTAAAAATGTACCAGGAACCCCAAGAAGAGGTCGGATCTGAAGAAAGCGATCAATACAAAAAGCATAGGCCTACCTATCATGGTTCGAACGCCGCAAAAATCGTCCAAAAATACAGTCGGGGTAGCTCTGTAGACCTCACATACTGAAGTGCGACGAAAACGGGCCTCCAACAGTAAATCGTCGCTCTGCGCTACGATGCCGAAGTCGTCGACGCCGCGGCCTCCAAAAATTCCGGGCTTCCTCCACAAGATGCACAACAAGGTGAGCAACAAATTTGATAAAGTGTGCTAAGTCCAAAAAGCCAGAAAAAAGCCTGAAAAGTGAGTATGAATGGCCTACTTATAGGCCCAACCCGGAAAGAGAATCCAAAAAGCTCTCATTGGGCTTTTGGGCCCTAATTCCGGGCGCCCGAATGTTTCGGGCTGCTACAGTGTTGGGCCCGGCCCAACACTGTTTGCGCCCGAAACCACCAGGTGATGCCACGTGGCCCGCCAAACAGCAAACAGCTGTGCGGGCCACTCACAGCCAGCCACGTGGCCCCTCCCTAAACAGGAAGGCGGTTGGGCCCGCCAATAAGGCGGCGCCACGTGTCCAGCCGGGAAACCCGCTGAACGGTCGCCCGCCCGCGCCGGTCGCGCAGCATGGCCCCCTCGTGCGCACATGCCCCGAGGCGCGGGCCAGGTCCCCCGTGCACCGCGCCCGGTGCGCCCGTGAATCAGAAGGTGACACATGTCCCCTACACCCTGTCCACGTATCCCGCTTTGGAATTTCGTGGACCGCACCGCGTGTACCGACCAACCGGAGGCTGCCATGTGTCCCCCGCCTTGGTCCATGCACCGCCGCACTCACCCGGTAGATCGCGCGCCTTGAGCCCGCCAATCAGGCGGTGCCACGTGTCCCTGCGCCGGGTCTGTGCACCCAGCCGCGCTACTCTGCGGACCGCGTGCTGAAAACCGGCCAATGATTGGCCGCCACATGGCATGCCGGTGGTCTACGGCCCCTTCCATGCACCAAAAGCCAATAAAAACTTCCGGGAGTCCTTTTTGGGCATCCGGACTCAGAATCAAACAAGCAAATAGTCGTTTTCAAGCGTTTTTCCGTGTTGAATCCATTTCCAACCTCTGTTTGGCCTAAATCTTTTTAAAAATTTCGGCAAACCTAGCCGAAGGCCAACATAGCTAAAAATACCTCACAGGGTCCATCTGTGGCATCCCTTTGATGTACTATGCGCCAGATACACCAACACTAGGTGTTCTAACAGTGGATTCACCGAAAAAAAGGCTGCATGGAAACCTGGGCCACTACAGACCGAGTGAGCCAGCTTTGGTGGTAAGTCACCTCGATTTGTGGGTTTAAGTAGGGAACCTTTGGAGACAGGGACGTGTTGGTGGTAATGGTGAGAGTACTTGAAAGCCTCTTGTGTCAAGAGTTAACGCAATTGCTGAACTGCGCACTCCATGTGTTGAGGGACTAGACACATAGGATATGAGTGTCTGAGAGTGCATTGCGCCAGGATACCTTTTAGCTCATTGGGTCCCTCTATTACAGATTTAGGACGCCTCATTGGAGTAGGCGCCGAGTATAGAGCGTGGCATTGTAGTTCTTCTGGATTGGGATCTACCGCCTGAGGCGAGTTCTGATTGAGGCGCTTGGCGCCGGGTGATGGAGGACAAATCAGTCAGAGGAGGCATTCTCGATTTCTTTCCCAGGGTAGTAGAGTTCTGAGACGCCAGAGGTCGAGTGGACCCCGACGGCAGCATCAGCATCAGTACGAGCATCAGCGGTGGCATGGATGTGTTATCTGCGGGGGGGTCACTTTGTCGCCCCAGTGTGAGCAGAGGCAGAGGTCGTGATCCCTTGTAGTTAGTCTTGACTTTTGCTGGCAGAGTGAGCGACGACCACCTGCATCGAGCGGATGAGTTTGTGCCGCCCAGTTGGAGGGCGCCACGGCAGTGGGTCGGGATGTCGCAGGTATGATTTCTTTTTAGCAGTCTGTGCTAGAGCACACAGGTTACGACCGACGGTTTGGTGGCAGGTTTTAGGTACCCCGGGCATTAGGATTTGTATCTTATTTATTACAGAAGTATTCCCTTCTTTGTTAATAGTGCTTTTGCTTCATTGCATGGGGTTAGGGGCAGGACAGTCACCACGTGCACGGGAGGTTCAGATTTTCGATCACACCTTGCACGTGGAGGGATGTTGTTGGTCCTTCCGGTGCAGTTGGAGTCCTGGATTGTACCAGTAGACCTGATGGTCTTGACTCAGCTGCTGAACTTGGTTGTGGTACTTAGGACGGTTTGGCTGGCTCGGTTTTTCTTCTTTTCGCGGTGGTTGATTATGCCGCTAGGACGGTTTTCTTGGGAGCCAGGCCAGGAGGGGTTGCTGTACCACGGAACGCCTGAGGGCTTTCTTCGCCCTATGGTTTGAACTTCGCGAGCGAGGCAGATGATTCGCAGTGATTGTGTAGCCTTTTTGGCTGGTGTGGTTGAGGGACCTACGGCGGCGCCGAGACTCGGGATACCCCTTTGGTTGTGAGTTCCCGGATGTTTCCCTATCGGAGTTGTCTAGCATGCCACTAGTTTGGGAGTTGGGGACACAACCCCAGGATTCGTTGGATGGGGAATTTTTGTCAGACCAAGTGTGTCGCCTTTGGGGGCGCCGGTGCTATTCGAGATGTGGAAGGATGGTTCACTTCGGCTCTCTATGTGGATTACCGAGAATTGGATGAAATGACCATCCAGAATAAGTACCCATTTTTCGAGCATGGAGGATTTGATTTACCAGCTGCAAAGGTACTGGGTCTTCTCGAAGATGGATTTGCAATCTGGTTTTCTCAACCGTGTATGGCTACGTGTTGATACAGGAGAGTTGGGGAATTGCTTTTGCATCCCGACGGTTTAAGGATTAGAGATAAAAGTTTGCGCGATCAGTTGAGGGACTTTTATTGGATACCTCGGGAGTACAGAGGTACTCGGATCGAGCTTTTGTGCCGATGGACATGTGGTTGGATTACCGGAGGCCCTGGGAGGAGCGGATGCTTGTGCCGATGCAGACTACTTGGTAGCTCAAGCGGTTAGCCCAGCTGTACTTGGATGAGGTGGTGCGGTTTTCTGGAGTGCCCGCCTCTATTTTTGTATCAGATAGAGACCCGAGGATTGCTTCGCATCTCTGGAAGAGGTATTAGACAGCCTTGGGAGCTTGAGTCATGGATGATTGCATATCTACCCCCCCTACTTGGTTGAGATTCCGGGTTGAGGAATGACTTTAGTTTCAAGGACGAAACTTTCGTTTAGTGGGGGAGGATGTGAGGACCCGAATTTCTGCAAGAAAATTACTGTTGGACAAACAGAGCTTCTGTAGTGTGTTTAGCAGCTTTCGAAGGTCTTTGCTGTGTGTTAGGGTTGTTTGTGCGCAAATCGGACCTCAGATATGGACCCAGCGCAAAATTTGGATTAAGTTTACCTGTCCGGATGCCTTCGACAAATTTTAGAAGCGGAATTTGGAAAAACGGACTTCAAATTTGGACTCAGCGCACGAAAACGATGAAAATGGGCTATTTACTTGTATTTTTTGGAGCCCGGATGCGCAAACACGGATTTTGAGGCAATGTTACTGTTCCGGCGGCCAGGAAAACGCCGGCGGCGGCGGGCAGGCGGCGGAGCACGATGGCGCAGGCGCGGGCGCGGCCGCGGGCAGGCGCGGCGTACAGAGATGGGTGTGCCACGTGGCGACTCCCCATTGGACGCGCTGGAGGCACGTGGCGGCTTTGGATTCGACGAGTGCATTAGGTTCGTGCACCGGGTGCAGCGAGTGTTGGCGATGACACGTGGCGCGCAGTGATTGGCTAGTCAACGCACGCGCGACAGGCGACTGGGCGCGGCGCACGATGGACCGCCCGGGCCACGTGTCGCCCGTTCATTGGCGGGCGCAGTGACCCGGAGGATCCAGCGTGAACCGCGGTCCACGCTTCTCGCCGCGGACCGCGGACCACGTCGCCACGCGGCGCGCCGCAACTGGCGGGCGCGCGTGCACCGGGCGTGCGGGGCGCAGGGCGCCGTGACGTGGCGCGCCGAGTGGATTTCGGGCGCACACTGTTGGGCTTTTGGGCCGGATTCGGGCGCCCGAATCCGGCGCCCGAATTCGAGAGTTAGTAGGCTGGGCTGGGCCTATAAATACCCCTCCTCTCTCTCTTTTTCTGCTTTTTTCGAGTCTTAGAGAGGGATTGAGAGAAAGAAACCTTTAGAAAACTTGTTCCTCGTGATGTTTTTTATCTTGTGGTGGATCCCCTAGATTTTTGGAGGCTCGGCAGCGCCGATCTTGGTTTTACAGTACGCCTCGACGTTTCCCTTTTTTGGCCTGTTTCCGTCGCAGTTCAGTCGGAAATTTCCTGTACACAAACCAGTAGGAATTTTTGGACGATTTTTTTGGCAGTGTGTTCCTAACAAGTAAGCCTTCGATTTCCGTGTTGATCACTTTGCCCCATTTTGGATTTTTGGCATGGTTCTCGAGGTATCTTTTGACCCCTTGTACCGGTGTGAGGATTTGGACAGTGGAGGAGTATTCTTGTGATTTCTCTGTCTGCGGGCATCAGAATGAGGTGTATGAGGACTCGATTGACATCTACGCTTCGTGAGGAACGCATCTGTATTTTTGTTGGAATTTTTGGAGGACTCTTTAGAGGTGATAATTAAGCTTCTTTAAGACTAAGTGTCTGCAGGCTTGTGTTCACGAAGGTTTTGACATACTGCGATGTTCTAATTATTTCTTGACCTACAGGTGTCAGATTTGGACGTGCAAATACTTGTTTCGATCGGCTCGCCGTGAGGATCACAACGGTTATTTTTCTGGAATTTTCTGAGGTCATCTCGCAAGTGAAAATTGACTATCTTGTGGACTGTTGTGCGGATAGAGGCATTGTATTAATTGTAGGATTAATTTGTGCACCGTGTTGGTTGTTGTTGTAGTGTTCGCAGTGAGCCGGGATTTTCCTTGTGAGAGGGCGAGTTTGAAGTGGTGTTTCATGTACTTCGCGATCAAGGTGGGTGGTTGCTATATCCCTCTATTTTGACATACCCACTAGGAATATTAGAGAGGTCCTTTCATTGGACATATTGAATGATCATCTAATAGACATGCATGCTTAAATTAAAATAATTATGAGCCTATCATATGGAAAATACTATTGTGGAAACCTGATAGTGTTTGGGACTTATACATGTTGGTATGGACATAATATTAGCACTTAACCTTGCATGTGGAATTTACTTTCATGTTGGGATAATATGAAATGTCTTGTGGGAGGGTACCACTTGAGGATCTTTCGGACATGCATAGGTGAATGATTTATGTGAGGGTAATTTGTGGATTATAGACATGTGTGGTTGGATAATGATTTTAGCATGACAATTATATCCATGCGGAGCTATTAATTGATACACATGTGGAACCACTATTCGTCACACTTTCTTTATCTTTCATGAGGACATAAGCATGCTTGTATGATCATCTAGATAGGCCACTATTTGTTGCTACACTATTATATTGGAACTTGACTTAGGAGAAACCATGCTTGCTTCTTTCTCCTTATTCTTTAGTCAGGTGGTTCTTGTTGCTCGGGTTTGAGCAGGGGTACGAAATAGTGTAGCCGGGACCTTGGGGTCGGGGATAGGTGGTTTTTGATTATGGATTAGGGGTTATTGCGGCTACCGCGGATATTAGGCGGTTGACCGGATACAGATTATTTTACCCGATTTTGGATTAGGGGTCATTGCGGCTACCGCGGATATTAGGCGGTTGACCAGATACAGATTATTTTATCCGATTTTGGATTAGGGGTTATCGCGGCGACCGCGGATATTAGGCGGTTGACCGGATGGTTACTTATGCATCAGATTGGAGATCGGCTTCCCTTTAGTGGATGGGATTTCCCACTTTGATCAGAGTCGTAATCCAGTCCTGCTATAGTGAGATATCGAGTTCCCATCTAGAGCGTTGGGGAGTTCCCCTCTAGAGCGTGGGGGTCAGACAGTGATTGAGTTTGTTATCACACCGGCGCGGCTTTATATGCCAGGTGATGCTTTCCTCGTGTGGGTCGCTCCCCTCAAGTTCCCCTCCGGAGTGTCGGGGTCAGGTAGAGTTCCCCTCTAGAGCGTTGGGGAGTTCCTCTCTAGAGCGCGGGGGTTAGACAGTGATTGAGTTTTGCTATCACATCGGCGCAGCTTTATTTGCCCGATGATGAAGGCGACAGCAGGCAGTACCATTTTTACTGGTGGATAGATTGGGTTACCGGAACAGTTTAGTTACTGATGCATTTAGAGGCATAGTCGTGGTAGTTTCCTTTTTCAGTAGTTTTGTTGTTTACCACTCTTCTTCTCCCTTTTGCCTCTGGTAGACCTAGTGGGTGCGTCGGAGTTTGAGGCTTTACCCACTAGGGGAGGCTACTGGTTCACTAGTAGTTCTCACCCCCATTTTCCTTTCCTCTTTGTCTTCTCCTTTGTTTTGAAGTGTCTTCTGCAGCTGCTGCTGAGTTTTCAGTGGCGGGTCGAGGTGAGAGGACGGCTGAGTAGATAGATCTCGAGGCAGGATAAGCGAGTTAGCTGGACTATTGGTCTACCCTTTTTCCTCAGACGGTTGTACTTTACTTTTGGGTCTGGCTTTAGCCAGCTGTTTGTATTTTATTTGGAGAGCTGGGAGAGACAGATGTATTATTTTTACAGATGTACTGTATTTTATTTCCAGCTTCAGTCTGAGATGTATTAGTTTTAGTTCAACTCTGTTTTATGCTCTTTTTATTATCTCTTATATCTGAGCAGGTTACTAGCGCTTCGTGTATGCGGGAAATGCCGTGTGCACGGCGGATCTGTAGACAGGACCCGGGTTCTGGT
Source organism: Tillandsia fasciculata (assembly GCA_029168755.2). Classification (NCBI taxonomy): domain Eukaryota; kingdom Viridiplantae; phylum Streptophyta; class Magnoliopsida; order Poales; family Bromeliaceae; genus Tillandsia; species Tillandsia fasciculata. The sequence continues at coordinate 118,709 of JAQOTM010000047.1, read as the reverse complement.
TTACACCCGGGGCGTGACATAGTGGGTAAGTCAGAAAAGAGGGATGTAGCAACCACCCACCTGGAAATGCGCAATCCATAGATGTAAAAGCCTCCTCGCTGTCCAATACCCTTTTCCATGCAAAACACCCCAAAACTGCAAAGATAACCAAACAGCGTACAATTAATCCAAAATGTATGTACCACGCCGCAGTCCATTCAACCAGCCTCGAAAATGGCTAAATCTCACCTGCGAGATAAACTCAAAAAAATCAAAAAAAATAACCGCTGCGTTCGTCGCGTCGAGCCGATCGAAACGAGTACTCGCACGTCCAAAATCGACACCTGTAGGCCAAGATATAAAATACACAACACAGTGAGCGCGATACTCCACAAGCACAAAATCTGTAGCACTCCGCCCAGAAAAAGTGGGATTTTAACCTTCGTGCCTACCTCCAAAAATTCCAGAAAAATCACAGTGATATTCCTTGCGTCGTGTAGATATGAATCGAGTACTTGCACGCCTTATTCCGTCGCTCGAGCGCGGAGAGAACCCAAAAAAACTCTATTGCTGTCCAAAACTCTGCTCCAGAAAATGAGGTTACAAAATGATCCAAAAGGCCTACGAAAACCTCGGAATGGGAGGAAACAGTAAACGGGAAATGTAGCCCTACCTGTTGTGAAGTCGATGGCGCAAGAATCGCCAGAAAATACTACTGGAGTAGCCCGGGGTAGTCCACGCACCGAAATGCGACGAAGAAGAACACCAATGCAAGAACGTCTCGCTGCACCGTAAAATCGGAAACCTTGAAGTGCATGCCACCAAAAATCCTAGAAATCCTCCAAGTGATGGAGCACAGGTAGGTGAAAAACTCCTCTGCAGAACACCCAGAGAGAAACAACTCCAAAAAGGTCCAAATCGCAGCTCAAACCAGCCTTTTTATAGGCCAAACGAAACAAATGCCAAAATTCCCTCTGGGTCCCCGAATTCGGGCGCTTGGACCAGATCCGGGCGCCCGAATCCGCTACGTGAACCCAAACAGCGAGCGCCCGAACCTCCTAGGAGCGCCACGTCCGCCCGAATAGGCAACAGCAAACCCCACCACGCACAAAGCGCCGCGTGTCGCTCCCGGTCAACGCGGGTGGGTGGCACCCGCAAATCGCAGGGCGCAGGGCGCCACTTGGCCTGCACTGACGGCCCCCGACCAGCCCTAGCGCGCCGCCTGGCGCCCACCTACTGCACATGATTCCCGAGGTCGCCTCACCAGCTCTGTGGACCGGCCAACCAATGGTCGCCACGTGGCCCCACCCCGGTCCACGGCTCCCCGCACACCCCGTAGACCGCGCCTACAGAACAACCTCTCCTCC
>JAQOTM010000047.1:75226-117263 GCA_029168755.2 Tillandsia fasciculata | reverse complement strand
TGATAATGCAACAGATAAACATGTCTACAAATACTTACTAGGTTAGTATAACAGATACTTTGGCCATTTTCCTTCTTTTTTGGTTTAACATAAAGAACACTTATACACGTTTATCATAAATTGAAATACACCCATGAAGTACCCGACGTTCGATCGCAAAGTAAAACCAAGAACCCACCTAACGTGACGGAGACGACGTGTGAGTGTGTGAAACTCCCCCGAGCAACGCCCTCGCGGTGTGCCCAGCAGCTACAATAAATTCTAGCTTGTTAAAAATGTCTTTCGTGGTTAAAAACACTCAAAAATGGCGCGAAACGGGCTAAAAACGGAGCTTCTGGGCTTTTATTGGAACCCTGGTGCACGGGACCAGCCGTGGACCGGGTCCACGGCGGCGGTCGCGGTGCGCGGCGCAGACGGGGATCCTGCAGCAGTGCACCGGGAGCCTCGGGCGGGCCGCGCACGGTTGCCCGGGCGCGCACCGGTGTCCACGGCGCCCCGCTACTGTTGACGAGCGCCGGGTGCCGCTCGGGGTGCACGCGCGTCAGGCGAACCCGCGCCTGTCACGCCCCGGGGGTTTTATTTTAGCGGAAACGGTGCCCAAAAGTAGGCGTAAGGTGTGTACAAAATTTTTTTCTTTTGAAACCTCCTCCCCGGCGCGTGCCCAGATCCGCCACATATACAGATTCACTCAAAAATTGGGCAGAGTCTCCTCTATATATGCACGGCGTCGCGGCTATTACAACCGTCAAGCACAAGCAATCACTTTCTATTTAGTCACAACAGTACGGTGCATGAAGCCTAAACAATACCCGTGGCCAGTCAAGTTGAAAGTATAAACTCACTATTTTGAAAACAGGCCCACACGGCCTTAGGATTGAAAAACGATGGGAAAACGGCATAAATCCACAAGGTTTATAAAAACGGGCCCACCCGACCCTAGACTTTTGAAAACAGTTTACAAAGTCCTTTTTCTTTTGCTTTCTAGTTGATTTGTTTAGAAAACGGCCGACCGGGAACAATAAAGGAAACAGTAATGCTAAAGGACATGAAAGTACTCAAACACACGACCCCACAAGGGTATCGAGAACCACATAATAACCTACAGTTCCAAATGAAATTGCAGTGAAAGTAAATAAAAACAGCATACTAGGGCCGACTGCTTACCACCTCGGCCTCACCGTCGCCTACCTCTACCCCCTGGAGGTACCTGTCACAGAGTGGGTAGTCAGCGACACCATCATAAGAATAATACTAAAGCAGTAAAATGATACCAAGCCTCAAAGTAAGACTAGCGGGAGCAACCACTCCTCTCAAAAGGTAACACCTGTAACACCTGTAACCTGTATATCACCTTTACCCCTGTAACACCTTTAACACCTGACCTCATCGGGATCCAATCCGACGGTCGCACCGCTCACACCTTTGTGCCTCAAACCCCACATCTACGGGGGCCCCACTACGTCACCTCGTGGGTAAACACGGGTCAGAGACCGCCTTTCCGGAAAAGAGCACCCTTTGCGGTGGCCAAACCGCGGATGCGCGTGTCGCACTCGAGCATAGTAACAATACACGGGGTAATATAGTAAATCATAGAAGCCATCAGTGTTAGTACAGGTTAACATAATATGTAACATCCTCCCCGGAACATTAACATTACTAAACCTCGGGAGAAAAACCCACCTTGTTGTCGCGCTCCTGACTGCTGTTAGGTTCTCTCGCGTCTCGAGGGCCCGCCCGACCCTAAGCTAGGCTTACCTCGATTTCGTGGCTAGGGTTGATCTAGGGGATCGTCCTGTTCTTGGGTGAAAGGTATGCCGGCGATCTTCCTTCTCCTCACCCACTCCGCCTTGCTTCTCCTCTCGATCGATTGGGGAAAGGGTACGCTCGGTTGGGAAACTGGAAGTTTGGGGAATTGGGTTTCTTTTTTTTTTTTTCGTTCCTTTGGGGTTTTGTACGAGGGGAAGTTAAGGGAGTTGCCGGTAGTTGGGGGAAGTTAGGGCGGTTAGTTGGGAAGTCGTGGGGGAAAAGTGGTGGGGAGTTGGGAGCGGTTCGGGGAGAGTCGACGGGAAAACGCGGGAGCGGTTAGGAAGCGGGAGCGGTTAGAAATGGGAATTAACCAAATTTAAATCAACGCGGGTAATTAATACGGGTACGAACCGGGGTCCGGTCCGCCTCAAAAACCGTGCGGTTGCCTGAATCGTTAGCCAACTTCCGGAATTTATTCTGGAAGAACCCGGCGTCGGAATTCAAAACCGATTGCACCGCCGTTCTCCGTTTCGCGAGCTTTATTGACTAAAAATTCCGCGAGTCCCGACGGTCTGACCGGGAACAAGAAGGTATAGATCACCCTCCGAGTCTAAATGAAATAAATAAACCAAAAGTGGACCCTAGCAATTATTTTAAACCAGCGGTTACTACATCACTCACCTCTTAAAACGAGTTTCGTCCTCGAAACTCATTCCTGGTTCTCGGTGAAGAGATGGGGTAACCCTCCCTCATCTTCGATTCCAGCTCCCATGTCGCCTCCCGCTCCTCGTGGTTGTTCCAGAGCACTTTCACGTAGGGGATGACTCGGTTTCGAAGTGTCTTGCTTTCTCTTGCTAGGATCCGCACCGGGGTTTCCTCGAAGCTTAGGTCCTCCTTTAGTTCGAGCGTCGAGACGTCCAGGACATGCGACGGGTCGGGAAGGTATTTCTTAAGCATCGAAACGTGGAACACGTCGTGAATCCGATCGAGGTTTGGTGGTAGGGCAAGGCGATAAGCCACTGGGCCAATCCGTTCCAGGATCTCGAATGGCCCCACAAACCGCGGGCTCAGTTTGCCTTTTAACCCAAATCGCTTGATTCCCCTCGACGGCGAGACCCGCAAAAACACGTGTTCCCCCACCTGGAACTCTAAGTCGCGGCGTCTCCGATCCGCATAGCTCTTTTGTCGACTCTGGGCGGTTAGTAAGCGCTGTCTGATGAGGCGCACCTTCTCTTCTGTTTCCTCCACCAACTCGGGTCCCAAAATTTCCGTTCTCCCAAGTCGTCCCAACAGATCGGGGATCGGCAGCGTCTCCCGTATAAGGCTTCGTAGGGTGCCATCTGAATGCTGGCCTGGTAACTATTGTTGTAAGCAAATTCTACAAGTGGCAGGTAACGCTCCCAACCGATTCCCCAATCCAGTACACAGGCCCGAAGCAGGTCCTCTAGCGTCTGTATCACTCGCTCTGACTGCCCGTCTGTCTGAGGGTGGAAGGCTGTGCTGAACTGCAACTTAGTCCCTAAGGCTCGTTGCAGACTCTGCCAAAACTTTGAGACGAAACGCGTGTCTCTGTCTGATGTGATCGATGCCGGTACTCCATGTAATCTCACAATCTCGCTGAGGTAGACTTGGGCCAACCGCTCTCTGGTCCAAGTTGTGTGAATCGGCAGGAAGTGCGCTGACTTGGTTAGCCGGTCCACCACGACCCATATTGTGTCATGTCCTTGTTGTGAGCGCGGAAATCCGGTGACAAAGTCCATGGTGATATGATCCCATTTCCACTCCGGTATCGGTAAGGGTTGTAACTTTCCCGCCGGCCGTTGATGTTCCGCCTTTATCTGTTGGCACACCAAGCAGTGAGCTACATATCGAGTCACATCTCCCTTCATCTTGGGCCACCAGAAGGTCTGTTTGAGGTCCTTGTACATCTTTGTGCCTCCTGGATGCGCTGCGTAAGGGGCGCTGTGTGCCTCATATAGAATTTCCTTCTTCAATTCCGGGGTATCCGGCACGCAGATCCGTCCGCGAAATCGTAGAGTGCCGTCGCCTTCCACTGAAAAATCTCCTTCCCGATCCAGTGAGATCTTGTCTCTTACGAGCTGTAAATACGAGTCCGCCTGCTGCCCCTCTCGTATCTTCTCGAGTAGGGTTGGCTTGACCACCAAAGTTAGAAGTTGCGCAACCGTGCCCGCTGGCACTACTTCCAACCCTAGTCGTGAGAATTCTGCGATCAAATTGTTTTGCTCAGTTATCGCACCTGCTGATTCCCCTTCCGGTCGCCCCTTCCTGCTCAAAGCGTCCGCTACCACGTTTGCTTTCCCAGGGTGGTATTGAATTGTTAGGTCGTAATCCTTCAGTAACTCGAGCCACCGCCTCTGCCGCAGATTTAGTTCCTTTTGGGTGAACAGGTATTTAAGACTCTGGTGATCTGAGAAGATGTTACAATGAACACCAAAGAGATAGTGTCTCCATAACTTCAGGACGAAGACCACCGCAGCCAGCTCCAAGTCGTGTGTTGGGTAGTTTTTCTCGTAGTCTTTTAGTTGCCTAGACGCATAGGCTATTACCTTCCCCTGCTGCATTAAAACACCCCCAAGGCCGATTCTCGAAGCGTCGCAGTACACTTCATAGTCCTCTCCGGGGGTTGGTAGTACAAGAATTGGTGCCTTGGTTAACTTTCTTTTGAGTTCTTCAAAGCTTTCTTGGCATTTGGTCGTCCACACAAACTTTTCTCCTTTCTTGGTCAACCGGTTTAAAGGGGCCGCAATCTTCGAGAAACCCTCGACAAAACGTCTATAATACCCTGCCAGCCCCAAGAAACTGCGGATCTCCGTCACCGTCGTGGGCGGCTGCCAATCGATCACCGATTCCACCTTCTTGGGGTCCACGGCGATTCCCTTCGCCGAGATCACATGCCCCAGGAACCCCACTTCGCGTAGCCAGAATTCACACTTTTTGAGCTTAGCGAACAGCTTCTGCTCCCTGAGGGTTTGGAGAATTGTTCGTAAATGGTCCTCGTGCTCCTCATCGGTGGGTGAATAGATTAGTATGTCATCGATGAAGACCACCACGAACCGGTCAAGAAACGGTCTGAAGATCCGGTTCATCATGTCCATAAAGACCGCGGGAGCGTTCGTAAGTCCAAATGGCATGACTGTAAACTCGTAATGGCCATACCGGGTCCGGAATGCGGTCTTCGGAATGTCCTCGTTCCGAACCCGGAGCTGGTGGTAGCCTGACTGCAGATCAATCTTTGAGAAGACCGTCGCTCCTCGTAGTTGGTCGAAGAGGTCGTCGATTCTGGGCAGGGGGTACTTGTTTTTCACCGTGACTTTGTTTATTCCTCTGTAGTCAATGCAGAGTCGCAGGCTTCCATCTTTCTTCCGTACGAAGAGCACCGGTGCGCCCCAGGGTGACACACTCGGCCTGATAAACCCTTTGTCCAAAAGGTCCTCCAGTTGCGCCTTTAACTCCTTCAACTCCGCGAAGGCCATTCGGTAGGGCGCCTTTGTTATAGGTTGAGTACCTGGCAAGAGTTCAATGGGAAATACCACCTCTCGTTCAGGGGGTATCCCGGGCAGCTCCCTCGGAAAAACATCGGGAAAGTCCCTACCACTGGGATGTCTGAAGGTGTCGTCGAGGGTCGGGTAACCAGATCCACCGATGCTAAGTAGGCCACACACCCACCCTCTACCAGACTCCTGGCTCGAGCCGCTGAGATGACCGCCGGGAAGGAGGTGCTCTTACACGCCAGGTACGCATTCTTAGGGAAACTTGGCTCTTGTAATTGCACCATCCGCTTCTCGCAGTCAATAAGCACTTGGTACCTTGAGAGCCAGTCCATGCCCAGAACAACGTCATACTCCTTCAGGGGAATCACCACTAAATCCCAAGGGCAATGCAGTCGCCCCAGCTTAATCGGGCAGGTGGCCACTAAACTAGTCGCCTCTAGTGTCCCACCCGCTGTCTGGACTGTCAAACAGTTTTGGAGAGGTGTTTCCTCGAGGTCGTGTGAGAATACGTAATCGCGGGAAATGAACGAGTGCGTTGCTCCAGTATCAAAGAGGGTTCTAGAACGAAAATTTGAAACAGAAGTTATACCTGCGAGTACGTCAGCCGGCGGGTCCGATTCCTGGCGGCCCATGGAATAAATTCGCCCACCCGGTTGAGGCTGCCTATCCTCTTCGCGCCGCGTAGCCGGGGTCCTAGAGGTCGACCCCATAGGAGCTTTCCCCCGCCCCGTGAGTTGTGGTGAAGGCGTGGAAGCGGCGGAGGAGGCTGATCCCACGACAAGGGGGCAGCTGCGGCGGAAGTGCCCCTGCTTGCCGCAACGGAAGCAATGGTCGCCTCTCTGGGGACACTCCAACACTCGGTGCGCTCCCCCGCAGATCACACAAGGCCTGTCTCTTGGCCTCGGCTCTCCCGTAGGTGCGCTCCGTGCTCCCGACGGTGTCCTCCACCGTTTGGGGGGTCGGCTCCCTGCAGTTGGTCCCCCCCCGTAGCTCTGCTGCTGCCGCTTCCTGTCTTCATGATATGTCGAGGCCTCCTTCCTAGCACGGGTAACGGCGAACCCACGCTCTACAACAGTGGCCCGATCGACCACTTTCTGGAACGTATGCAAGTCAGCGGCCTGAACCACCTGGAATATATCACTTCGCAACCCATCCACGAACAGTTGCGCCTTGTGGGGTTCGTCCCTTATGACAAAAGGGACGCAATTTGCCAAGCGCACGAATTCGCGCTGATACTCCATAACCGTCTTGTTCCCTTGCTGAATGTGGTTTAGGTCGTCCTCCAGTTTCTTCTTGACGCTATTGGTGAAGAAGGCCCCAAACAATTCCTGTTTGAACGTCGTCCATGATAGAAGCACGGTGCCCGTGGTGGGGTCAGGGCGCACCGTCTTCCACCATAGACGAGCGTTACCCTCCAAAAAGTGAACTGCCAGGGGGACGCGCTCGGGGTCCTCGATGAGTAGTAAGCCTCGAACAACTTTTCCATCGATCCCACCCATTTTTCGACGACCCAGGGATCAGTCGTCTCCCCCTCGAACGTGGGCGGTTCGAATTTCATAAAATCCGCCAGGTTGGCCCTCACTCGTTCCCGTTCCGTTCGCGTAACCATCCCTCCCCCAGCGGTGGCGGCGCGGCCGCGGAGGTACTCCCGCCGAGGGTCCCCGGCGCCGGCCCTGCGGGCGCTGTTGCAGGGTGCTGCCGTCGGCGCCGTGGTCTGGGTAGGTGCTAGTCCGGCCGTTGCTGCCGGTAGAGGGGGCTGCCCCTACCCCAGCCCCGGTCGCTTGCGGTGCTGTGGCCGGTGAAATCGGTCCCTGTGGAGGGGCAGGAGTGACTGGTGGCTGTTGCGTCAGTTGACGCACATGTTCCGTAAGGATCGTCAACTGCCCCGCCATCTCCCTCAATTGTTGCCGCAGGAGCTGGTTTTCTGCAGCCGCTGGTGTCGTCGCATCCGCCCCTACATCCTCTGCCGATGCTCTGGTTCGGACCATTGTCTGTACAGACACACCACCCAGACTTAGCACTCAACTCCGCTAGAAAGAACCACCGTAATATCAAGAAGGAAAAGAAACGTTATCTACTAATCCCCTCCCCGATCTCTCACGTTCTAATCCCTAAACCCTGCATATTTCATTATTTGTAGTTAAGTGTGATATCTCGGTGGATGTTGGGCCGTCACTGTTGTGATTTAAGCAAAGTCTCTGATACATCTTAATCTGTCACGCCCCGGGGTTTTATTTTAGCGGAAACGGTGCCCAAAGTAGGCGTAAGGTGTGTACAAAATTTTTCTTTTGAAACCTCCTTCCCCGGCGCGTGCCCAGATCCGCCACATATACAGATTCACTCAAAAATCGGGCAGAGTCTCCTCTGTATATGCACGGCGTCGCGGATTATACAACCGTCAAGCACAAGCAATCACTTTCTGTTTAGTCAAAAACAGTACGTGCAAGAAGCCTAAACAATACCGTGGCCAGTCAAGTTGAAAGTATAAACTCACTATTTTGAAAACAGGCCCACACGGCCTTAGGATTTGAAAAACGATTGGAAAACGGCATAAATCCACAAGGTTTATAAAACGGGCCCACCCGACCCTAGACTTTTGAAAACAGTTTACAAAGTCCTTTTTCTTTTGCTTTCTAGTTGATTTGTTTAGAAAAAGGCGCCGCCGGGAACAATAAAGGAAACAGTAATGCATAAAGGAATGAAAGTACTCAACATCCACACGACCCCACAAGGGTATCGAGAACCACATAAAACCTACAGTTCCAAATGAAATTGCAGGAAAGTAAATAAAAACAGCATACTAGGCCCGACTGCTACCACCTCGGCCTCACTGTCGCCTACCTCTACCCCTGGAGGTACCTGTCACAGAGTGGGTAGTCAGCGACACCATCATAAGAATAATACTAAAGCAGTAAAATGATACCAAGCCTCAAAGTAAGACTAGCGGGAGCGACCACTCTCTCAAACGGGTAACACCTGTAACACCTGTAATACCTGTAACACCTTTTATCACCTTTACCCCTGTAACACCTTTAACACTGACCTCATCGGGATCCAATCCCGAACGGTCGCACCGCTCACACCTTTGTGCCTCAAAACCCCACATCTACGGGGGCCCCACTACGTCACCTCGTGGTGAAACACGGGTCAGAGACCGCCTTTCCGGAAAAGAGCACCCTTTGCGGTGGCCAAACCGCGGATGCGCGTGTCGCACTCGAGATAGTAACAATTACACACGGGGTAATATAGTAAATCATAGAAGCCATCAGTGTTAGTACAGGTTAACATAATATGTAACATCCTCCCCGAACATTACATTACTAAACCTCGGTGAGAAAAAATTGTTACGGAATTTGAGTTGGCGTATTTCGTGAATAGTTTAAGTCTTGAAGATTGAAGATGAAGAAACTCTGGATCAATACCTCAATCTCAAGAAAGAAGAATTCAAAAGGATCAGGTACGTTTAACTAAATAATTTGTGATGATCCGAATACTTCTTATAGTGTAGAAACACCCGGAAGAGGTTTTAACTGCATATTCATCAAAAACTGGACATGGGACATGTTCAGGATCCGGATCATGTCGTTTCAATCCGGATCCCGAAGGGTGCTCGTTCATACACTAGTTCAATCCGGATCATGGCATTTGATGATCCGGATCCCGAACATGAGTTTTACCTGTTGGCTTGAACGATCCGGATCGTGGAATCTCAATCCGGATCCCGAACACATTGTTCTGGTAAAACTGTATGAACGATCCGGATCGTAGATTATGATCCGGATCCCGAACAGGCGGTTTTCTGGAAATTGCTCTCTACGCGTAAGCGATCCGGATCGTGACTTGCGCAGTCCGGATCGTCGCCCGTAAAACTTTCCAGAAAAGTTTGTTTTTGATCCGAATATTCTTCCTAGGGTTTCTAACCTATAAATAGCCCTTCCTTTTCATTTCTAGGGCAATCCACACATCGGAAAAGAGCCGTCATTTTCAAATATCATTTTATACGGCCTTAGATCCACATATAGAGAAGAACGGAAATCATTAGATCTATTTAATGGTTCTTCATCTATATTGATTAGTTTGATTCTAGGATTTTCATACTCATATCTTGAGTTGAATCAAACTAATGAATACTTAGATGGTATTTCCGATCTACTCTTGATCTAAGTATTCGGCGGATCATCACCACCCAAACAAACAACGATTTACCCCAAAATCGGCGCGTGGACTCGCGTGGCCTTGTGGATTCAAGGTGTTATCGCTTTCGTGGATTCGGAGCGAGGTGCGTTCGTGGATTCGAAGCGTACCATTGGGTGAAGACCGTGGATTCGGTCGGACGTCGTGGACTCGACGTTGGACGCTGTGGATTCAGCGTTGGCGGCGCAGATCGTGGATTCGTGAAGCGTCGTGGAGCGAGCGGAGAAGATCGACTAGGGGCGTATGGTAAAAGGTTGAGTCGTCTGTGAGTACGTTATATCACCTTGTACGTGTGTTAACTCTAGTGGATTTCGCCGTGTTATCGGTCCCGTGGTTTTTTACTCCGGTTTGGAGTTTTCCACGTAAAAATCTTGTGTGTTCTTTTATTTTTCCGCATTGGGTTTTATCGCACAATGATTTTTGAGTGTTTATTGTTTACACCTATTCACCCCCCTCTAGGTGTTTTTTCCCCTATTAGATCCTTATTAACCTAAACCCAACAAGTGGTATCAGAGCGGGAATAGGGTTGTAAACAATGGTTGAAGGTGGAAACATCAATCGACCCCCTTTCTTTGATGGAACTAATTATGCGTACTGGAAAGTACGGATGAAAGCTTTCTTAATTTCCATCGACGAAAGGGTGTGGCAATCAATTGAATTAGGATGGTCTAATCCAACTGAAATTTTAGATGATGTTCGCACCTTGAAACCTAGGTCGAAATGGACCAAGGAAGAGATAGACTTATCTTCTTACAATGGCAAAGGGATTAATGCTCTATTTAATGCTTTGTCACAAACTGAGTTCTCTCGCGTCTCGGCATGTGAGACTGCGAAAGAAATCTGGGATGTTCTTCAAGTTACGCATGAGGGAACTAACCTAGTGAAGATTCAGAAACTGCAAATGCTTACGAGCAAGTTTGACTCAATCTCTATGGCAGAGAATGAATCCTTCACTGACTATTACACACGATTGCAAGACATCGTGAACTCATGTGCTAACTTGGGAGAGAAGATTCCAGAATTTAAAGTTGTAAGAAAAATTCTAAGAACTCTTCCTGAACGATTTCGCCCGAAGGTTGCAGCCATTGAAACAATTAAACACCCGGACGAAATGCGTGTAGAAGAATTAGTAGGTGCTTTACAAACTTATGAAATGACTTTTCCTACTAACTATTCTTCTGGAAAGGCATCCTCTTCTAAGTCTTCAGGTTACGCATTGAAATCAACTAAAGAAGAAGACGCGGATTCATCCTCCTCGGACGACGACGAGAACATTTCTATGGAGGACTTTGAGAAGCAGCTCGCTCTCTTGACAAGGAAGTTTCGCCGCAACTTTCGAAGGGGAAATTCAAGCAAAACTCCATCCTTCGGAAAGTCGAAGAAAGGCAAAGGGATTTCAAGCTACAAGTCAAGAAGCCAAGAGAACTTCTCAAAGGATAAGAAAAGTTCTGAGGGACAAGTTCAGTGTTTCAAATGTCGAGGCTACGGCCACATAGCAACTGAATGTCCCAACAAGAATCCGGCTAAGAAGAAAGCGATGCAAGCAGTCACTTGGGATGACAACTCCACGTCAAATGAGTCATCGTCAAGTGATGAAGAAGACAACGCGACAGCTTTCCACGCGTCCACCAAACCTTCATCCTTCATGTGCTTAATGGCAAGTACATCCGACTCACTGTCCAACTCCACTGTGGAAAAGATTGCAACGGACGATGAGTCAGATAATTCGGAAGGTGAAGATTTTGTTTTAGCCTACCATCAACTTCTGAGGGATTCAAAGAAACTGGCTAAACAAAACAAGGGGTTGAAAGAGAGATTACTGGAACTTGAAGTTGAATTAAAAAGAGTAACCTCTATCTCAACCGATCTTGAAGTGGAAAGGGACAATCTGGTTAAGACAAATGTTTCCCTTCAAGAGTCCAATGAGCATTTCGAGAAGAGTTATGTAGACATGGTGAACAAAGCGAACTACTTCTTGAAGCTCTACGGCGAGGCCCGACAGGAAAAATCTGAAATGACAGAGACCATACGCCAACTAAAGGATGACTTACAGAGATTTACTTCTGGAAGGAGTAAGTTGGACAGACTCCTTGGTCTCGGTCAAAGAAACAAGTTCGGCCTCGGATACACTCAAACTGGAGACATTCCAAGTTCGAGTGGTACGGTATTTGTGCCTTCGTCGGTATCTCCTCCTCCGACACCGGTGTTCACGCCAAGCAACGACAACGAACCTACTACATCATCTTCGGAATCGACAAGAACCAAGGTATGTTTTCGTTGTGGCATTTCAGGGCACATCAGAAGAAACTGCAAGACTGGAGCCAAATGCACACCTCAAGAACATCTTGCAGCAACTACCAAAAGGGCTATTCCTCGGAAAACCACTCCAACCAAATTGACGGAAAAGAGCCTTGGTAGTACATCGCTCAAGACGACATCTTCAAGGAGCAGCAATTCTTCAAGCAAGACGCCCTCACCTAGGAAATCAACTCCACGAGCACTACAGTCGCATACCAAAAAGGTTTGGGTGCGCAAAGGTGAGATCTTTCCCTGTCTTGCTACCACTGTTTCCTTGCATGCATATGATAGTTCGTCTTGGTATTTGGATAGCGGGTGTTCCCGACATATGACCGGCGATAAAAACTGTTTTCAAACTTTTGAGAAAAACTCCGGAGGACTTGTTGTTTTCGGAGATGGCCGGTCTTCCAAAATTGTTGGAAAGGGAACAGTAGCTATTCCAGATGGCCCGGTTCTAGATAATGTATTATTTGTTCATGGCCTAAAGACTAACCTCATAAGCATAAGTCAACTGTGTGATAGTGGTTATTCAGTTAATTTTTCATCTGATAAATGCACTGTAACTGACTTGAACCATGCTTTCTTTTTAAAGGGGGTTAGATCAGAAAATAATTGTTATGTAGTTCCTTCTAAAATTTCTGAAAAATGTAACCTAGCATCTTTGAAAAATGAAACACTTTGGCATGAAAGGCTAGGTCACATAAACTTTAAGGAACTTTCTAGAATTTCAAATAAAGATGTGGTCAAAGGGGTTCCGAAACTTTCTTTTGAACAAAACCTTGTGTGTGGCGGTTGCCAAAAGGGAAAACAGTCTAGGACTGCACACAAGAATTTGAACCACATAGGTACAAAACGGCCTTTGGAACTTTTGCATATGGACTTAATGGGGCCAACTCGTCAACCATCTCTTGGAGGTAAATGGTATATTTTTTGTTGGTTGATGACTTTTCTAGATATACTTGGGTAGCCTTTCTAAAGGAAAAAGCTGATACCTTTGACTCTTTTCTCGAAATCTGCAATCGTATTATGATAGAAAAGAATGAAAGGATTACTCGAGTGAGGAGTGATAGAGGTGGTGAATTCATTAATTCTAGATTCATTGATTTCTGTGTTTCTAATGGTATTAAACATGAATTCTCCGCACCTTACACACCTCAACAAAATGGTGTAGTCGAGCGCAAAAACAGGGTCGTACAGGAGATGGCTCGTGTTATGCTTCATAGCCGGAACCTTCCTTTATATTTTTGGGCTGAAGCGGTGAACACGGCTGTCTATGTTATCAATCGAGTGTACTTGCGCCCGGGGACTTTTAATACACCATATGAACTTTGGTTTTGTAGAAAACCTAACATCAAGTATTTTCGCATTTTCGGGAGTCGGTGTTTTATTTTACGTGATCGTGAAAACCTTGGAAAATTTGACTCTCGAAGTGACGAAGGGATTTTCTTAGGTTATTCTACAAACAGCAGAGCATATCGAGTCTTTAACTTAGAATCTAAGACGATCGTAGAATCGATTAATGTTAAGGTAGATGAGCTTTTCACTTTGAATCTGAAAAATCTACCCTCGATATCTCTATTGATGATGATTCACCTGCTAATGCATCTTCTTCTAACAATTCTTTCGATAATAATATTGATGCATCTAACGGTTCTTCAAGCTCATGTGATGTGCAGGAATCATCTCGTGTACCTCCGCCTACTCCTCTACCTCAGACGTTACGCATCTCCAAGGATCACCCTGAGTCGAACATAATTGGAGATCCACAAGAAGGAGTTAGAACACGGAGACAATTGGTTTGCGGATTTGCATGCTATGTATCTCAAATCGAACCAAGGAATGTTGATGAAGCTCTCCAAGATGATTATTGGATTAAAGCAATGCAGGAAGAGCTCCATCAATTCGAGCGAAACAAAGTCTGGGAACTGACAAAGCCTCCGAAGCAACACAATGTGATAGGTACCAAATGGATCTTCAAGAACAAGAAAAACGAAGAAGGTACTATCATCCGGAACAAAGCAAGGTTAGTTGCTCAAGGCTATTCTCAAGTAGAAGGTATAGACTTTGATGAAACCTTCGCCCCAGTAGCTAGACTCGAGTCCATTCGTATACTGTTTGCTATTGCTTGTCATTTTAAAATCAAATTATTTCAAATGGACGTTAAGAGCGCCTTTTTAAATGGATTTTTAAATGAGGAAGTTTATGTAGCTCAACCGAAAGGTTTTGTGGATCATAAACTACCTAACCATGTTTTTCGACTGAAAAAGGCTCTTTACGGTCTGAAACAAGCACCGCGAGCATGGTACGAAAGGTTGACAAAGCACCTTTTGGAAAAGGGCTACACTCGAGGGGGAGCTGACAGGACTCTCTTTGTGAAGCATTATCAAAACAATTTCATAGTTGCTCAAATTTATGTCGATGACATTGTTTTTGGAGCAACAAGAGATAATGATGCTTCTAAATTCGCGGAGACCATGGAAAGCGAATTTGAGATGTCCATGATGGGCGAGTTGAATTACTTTCTTGGATTACAAGTTAAGCAGAACGATGAAGGAATTCACTTGTGTCAATCCAAGTATGCACTGGAGTTGGTCAAAAAGTTTGACCTTGAAAATTCGAAAGATTTTCCAACTCCAATGGGAACTAGCCATAAGGGACTTGGAAGTGAATCACAATGTGAGAATGTAGACGAGAAACTGTACCGGAGTATGATTGGAAGTCTACTATATCTCACGGCTAGTCGCCCGGATATATCCTTCAGTGTTGGGATTTGTGCGAGATATCAATCAGCACCGAAGGAGGTTCACCTGAAAGCGGTGAAACGGATCATCCGGTATATCAAAGGTACAATCAATTTCGGAATTTGGTATCCTATGGGAACGACTTTGGATATTGTTGGATACTCAGATGCCGATTGGGCTGGATCTGTGGATGACCGGAAAAGCACGAGTGGTGCATGCTTCTATCTAGGCCACTGCCTTGTTGCATGGCACAGTAAGAAACAGAACTGCATAGCACTCTCGACTGCCGAAGCGGAGTACATTTCTGCAGGAAGTTGCTCAACCCAATTGATTTGGATGAAGAGCGTGTTGAGTGATTTCCGAATTTCAACATCTTCGGTAACCATTTTATGTGACAACACTAGTGCCATTAACATTTCTAAAAACCCTGTGTTGCACTCTAGAACAAAACATATTGAACTTAGATATCATTTTCTTAGAGAGCTAGTTGAATCAAACATTCTTCAACTGTCATATATTTCAACTGAAGATCAATTAGCTGACATCTTGACAAAACCTTTGGATCAAAAACGTTTTATTCACTTGCGTAAAGCAATTGGCATGCTTTCCTTGAAATAACCTCTTTTGAAACTTTTGCTTAGATTAGGTTTTGTTTTTGTTCTTTGTATTTGTTTTGTTCTTTATCTATGTTTTGTACATAGCACACTAATTGAGCACATTTCATAATTGACTTTACTTGCACCTTGACATGCATTTAGAAATTTATTATGTCCTTGATGTCATAATATCTCAATGTTGCAATGATCATTTACGTTATTTAAACCATCTTCTAAGTGATCAAAGTCAATTTCTCTCTCAATGATCTCTTGGTATAGTCATTATCATATTTGATTGCTTAGTCGAGTATGAATTCGAGATCAATGGGTTGGTTGAATACCTTATATATTAAATAATTGATAGCCAATTGAGGGGGAGTCAATGAAATCTGAAATGCTCAAAAGATGTGGAAAGAGTTACATCCCAGTGAGGAGTGTGAAAACTACCACCACATGGAGAAAATGAAAGAAAAAGAAACTCCATGAATGAAAAGCAAACTTTTTGTTTTGAAAATTGTTGATGAAACTCATATTGAAATACTTGACTCAGTCGTATTTCATGGTTGGTATAAGGTGGGATTTTTAGTAAAAGATGCTCAAAGAGCCACTCCTTCAACAGATTGTCTAGATATATTATCTAACTTATCTGGGATTTCAAACATCTATTGATCTTGGTACTTCATTTTCTTTACTGAAATTGATGATTTGATAAAGGCATTACACATAAGATCAAGATAGATGTAATTGAAGTTGTTCAACTTTAAGTGTTTTAACTTTCGTAAATCTTCGTTTCATTTTTGGATATTTTTGATAGATTTTGCATAATCTATTTCTTGTTGTATGGAACGATGCTATTTGTTTAAAGTTGACATGATAAAATGCTTACATACTTTTTCTGGAGTTTATTGTATTTTTTTTAACTTTTCTGGAGAAAAAGGTGTAGGCGATCCGGATCGTGGCAAAGTGATCCGGACCCCGAACGCAGGATTCTCTCCCTGCGTATAGCCGATCCGGATCGTGGCAAGTGATCCGGATCCCGAATGCAGGATTTTCCCTGTGTGTGGCCGATCCGGATCTCATTCACGACCGATCCGGATCGCGGCTAGGGCTTCTTATAGAAACCTTCAGATTCAAGATTTCTTTACCAAAATTTCTGATTTCCAAGCTTCTAGAGTTTCTCTTTCTAGATCTCTTGCTTCCTAGTGCTTCAAAACTCAAGCTTCTTCGGATTCAAGTAAGTTTTCATGATCAAAACTCGGTTTTTCACAGTTTTTAGGTTTTTTCATCAAACGCGAGCAGAAAAGATGGATTTTCTTCGTTTGTGAACGGTTTTTGATCAAACTTCTTTTGAAATAAGAACTCTGGATCTATTAGTTTTGCTTTTATGCTGGGTTTTTGCATGATTAACGAGTTTTTAGCCTTCGATTTCTAAAAATTCGGTTTTAGGGCATAAAAGAGGAATTTGTGTAAAACATGAAATTGATCTATTTTTAACATTCTTTTTGGAAAACTAATTTGATTCTTAGCTTCTCTATATGATTATGATTGTCTAGGTACAATGTGTTAAGATTTTTCAAAATTTGACAATTTTTCATATGTTCTTGAGTTGGTTTTCACAGGACACTCTCGTTTAATCTCAAAGCACTGACAGAAATGGTGATCACCTGGATGATTTTCCTGCTCACTGCCATGGTCCATGTGAAGGACTCTGCAAAGCCGAAGAGAAGCAAAAGAACAAAGAGAGCTAAGGCCGACTCCGATACTGAATCGGAAACGGAGTCGATTGACTGGGACAACCTTGACATTGAAGGGGCTGCCCCAACTGCTGTAAAAGGGAAAGCTCCTGCTGAAGCTCCCAAGTCTAAACCTCCTCCTACTGCAGCTGAAAAAGGAAAGGCGCCAATGGAGTCTACCGGAAAAAGAATGAAAACCTTGGCAAGGAAAAGAAGTGGTGCACAAGGGATTTCAATTAATGAACCTTCAGCCGACCTACCACCATCTCAGGGATTCGTTAGCTCCACACGAATCAAAGAGTTTGAAAAGAGGGAATGCATAGGAGAGCGCCACGTGAATGTACAACAAATGAGGGATAGATCTGCAGAGTTCGGAGCTCTGTTTGATCGAGTTGGTCTTGGTCCGATCTGCAACTTTCCTGAGAAGACTGGATTTTGTCCACACTCAGTTCGGATCTTCTATCAGAATGCAGCGAGTCTTATCGATGAAGTTTCTGGACGCCGAGAATTTCAGACCTTTGTAAAAGGTACCAAAATTAAAGTCACTCCCCAACTGATTGGAGAGGTGCTCAACATGAATGCCATCTCAGATGGACTACACTACTTGAAGACTCAGGTCTTCACACACAAATCGTGGAGGATAGTTGTCGATGGAACCTGCTCTTCGGAGACTCCGTCTGCCGGAAATTCAGTTTACTCCAGGGAACTCAAGAAGGAGTACAAGTACTTGAACTTTATTGTCTGCTACAACGTGCTTCCCAACATGAACACGAAAATCGTCCGATGGGAAAGATTACTTTTTCTTTTTCTTCTTGGAAATCCAACTGCAGCAATGGGAGCAAATCTGAACATTCCTTACCTCATCTGGAATAGGATGACGCGATATATCGCGCAGTCACATCCTTCTGAGCGACTGCCGTATCCGATGATCATTATGCGCATCCTTCGGAAATTTAAGGTGGATACGAGAGCGAGTTCGTACATGTACAGTCTGGGGACGATCAATGAGACAACAATTGTCAAGTCACTGACAACAAAGCAGGATGATCCTCAAATTGGTCAACGAGTTCGACCTCAAGCACCTTCTTCCAGTGCCCCCATTCCACCGACACATAAGGCACCTCCATCCACTTCTGACGACGATGCCTCAGTCACTTCCATCTTCAAAGAACAGAAGCGGCTCTCGGATGAACAAGAACGCATATCCGCTGAATTTTCTGAGATGAAAGGCGACCTTCATGTCATGAAGAATGAGATGGAGATCATCACAGCCTCGCAAGTCACCCTGACTAAATCAGTATCCTCGGTGAAAAGACTTGTGAAGAAGTTGTTTGCAAAGATGGGTTGCACAACTTCCGATGACTCCGACTCTCAGGAGTGACTCTATGATCTAATCATTTTCCTTTGTTTTCTTTTTTTCTCTGTTTGTTTGATGTGTGTTTTGTTTTGCAGGCTTATGGTTTGTATTTATGTTGCTAACTCTCCCTGTGATGTAATTATTTGGCGTTGTTTGTGACAAAAAGGGGGAGAGAGATGAGAGTGAGAGTTGAAGAGACAATGATGAACAATGATAAACTCTGAACAATGAAAAACAATGAACTCTGAACAATGACTGTGAATGAATCAAGGAATGAATCAAGGTAAGTATGAATCTCAACTCAACTTGGGTTTTCTTTTGTGGATTGTGACATGCTTCTATACTAACTATTTGACTAACTATTTGGGCATGTAATATGACTAACAAGTTGATGTTGGACTAACATACTTTGACATTTGGTTTTCAACTGCTTAGAAGATATGTTGGTTTTAACTATGTTCTTTCACATATCTGATTCTTTCAAATGTCATGATGAGATCAAACTCTAATTCTGCATTTGGTTTTCAATGTTTCAATTCTTGAGGTATCTAACGATTTTGTTTGTCAAGAATGTTTTCTGTGTGCAGAAGTTACAGATGTCTAAGTCTAGAGTCTGTTCTAGGAGTTTGTCTCATGTTTTTATTTTTCATGGAACTCTTTTGTAAATTTTTGTTGTATGGTGATAGCAACAAAAATATCCTTTTTGAATTTTCTTTGTGGATCTGTGTTTTGTCACGAAACCGCCAAAGGGGGAGATTGTTACGGAATTTGAGTTGGCGCATTTCGTGAATAGTTCAAGTCTTGAAGATTGAAGATGAAGAAACTCTGGATCAACTACCTCAATCTCAAGAAAGAAGAATTCAAAAGGATCAGGTACGTTAAATTAAATAATTTGTGATGATCCGAATACTTCTTATAGTGTAGAAACACCCGGAAGAGGTTTTAACTGCATATTCATCAAAAACTGGACATGGGACATGTTCAGGATCCGGATCATGTCGTTTCGATCCGGATCCCGAAGGGTGCTCGTTCATACACTAGTTCAATCCGGATCATGGCATTTGATGATCCGGATCCCGAACATGAGTTTTACCTGTTGGCTTGAACGATCCGGATCGTGGAATCTCAATCCGGATCCCGAACACATTGTTCTGGTAAAACTGTATGAACGATCCGGATCGTAGATTATGATCCGGATCCCGAACAGGCGGTTTTCTGGAAATTGCTCTCTACGCGTAAGCGATCCGGATCGTGACTTGCGCAGTCCGGATCGTCGCCCGTAAAACTTTCCAGAAAAGTTTGTTTTTGATCCGAATATTCTTCCTAGGGTTTCTAACCTATAAATAGCCCTTCCTTTTCATTTCTAGGGCAATCCACACATCGGAAAAAGAGCCGTCATTTTCAAATATCATTTTATACGGCCTTAGATCCACATATAGAGAAGAACGGAAATCATTAGATCTATTTAATGGTTCTTCATCTATATTGATTAGTTTGATTCTAGGATTTTCATACTCATATCTTGAGTTGAATCAAACTAATGAATACTTAGATGGTATTTCCGATCTACTCTTGATCTAAGTATTCGGCGGATCATCACCACCCAAACAAACAACGATTTACCCCAAAATCGGCGCGTGGACTCGCGTGGCCTTGTGGATTCAAGGTGTTATCGCTTTCGTGGATTCGGAGCGAGGTGCGTTCGTGGATTCGAAGCGTACCATTGGGTGAAGACCGTGGATTCGGTCGGACGTCGTGGACTCGACGTTGGACGCTGTGGATTCAGCGTTGGCGGCGCAAATCGTGGATTCGAGAAGCGTTGTGGAGCGAGCGGAGAAGATCGACTAGGGGCGTATGGTAAAAGGTTGAGTCGTCTGTGAGTACGTTAAATCACCTTGTACGTGTGTTAACTCTAGTGGATTTCGCCGTGTTATCGGTCCCGTGGTTTTTTACTCCGGTTTGGAGTTTTCCACGTAAAAATCTTGTGTGTTCTTTTATTTTTCCGCATTGGGTTTTATCGCACAAAGATTTTTGAGTGTTTATTGTTTACACCTATTCACCCCCCTCTAGGTGTTTTTTCCCCTATTAGATCCTTATTAACCTAAACCCAACAAAAACCCACCTTGTTGTCGCGCTCCTGACTGCTGTTAGGTTCTCTCGCGTCTCGAGTGCCCGCCCGGACCTACACGAATCTGTCATATAGGAGTCAGGAATTTAAGACTTGTCAGATTAACGACTAGGACGCCCGGCGCCCCCCCCCACCTTGTGCACAAATCGCACACGTATGCGCCTGGTCTCGCACGGTTGGGCGGCGTAATAACTGCGCGCGGGCGCTGTCCGCATGCGGTGACGCCCGCATGCGGCGTCGTCCGCATGCGGTCCCGCATGCGGCAGCGCCCGCAAGCGGCGGCGGGCATGCGGTTGCGCCCGCACCCGCATGCGGGGGCGCCCGCAAGCGGCAGCCCGCATGCGGTGCCGCCCGCATGCGGAGGCGCCCGCGAGCGGCGGCGCCCGCTTGCGGCAGCCCGCATGCGGTGCCGCCCGCACCCGCACGCGGGGGCGCCCGCATGCGGCGGCGCCCGCATGCGGCAGCCCGCATGCGGTGCCGCCCGCATGCGGAGGCGCCCGCGAGCGGCGGCGCCCGCATGCGGCAGCCCGCATGCGGTGCCGCCCGCACCCGCATGCGGGAGCGCCCGCAAGCGGCGGCGCCCGCATGCGCAGCCCGCATGCGGGTGCCGCCCGCCTGCGGAGGCGCCCGCGAGCGGCGGCGCCCGCATGGGTGGCTCCGGGTGGTGGCGACTTCCCTCCCTTGTTCCTAAGAGAACCAAGAAACGACCAAAACAAGAACCCTAAGCCATGCTTACCTCGATTTCGTTGGCTAGGGTTGATCTAGGGGATCGTCCTGTTCTTGGGTGAAAGGTATGCCGGCGATCTTCCTTCTCCTCACCCACTCCGCCTTGCTTCTCCTCTCGATCGATTGGGAAAGGGTACGCTCGTTTGGGAAACTGGAAGTTTGGGGAATTGGTTTCTTTTTTTTTTTTTTTCGTTCCTTTGGGGTTTTGTACGCAGGGGAAGTTAAGGGGAGTTGCCGGTAGTTGGGGGAAATTAGGGCGGTTAGTTGGGAAGTCGTGGGGGGAAAAGTGGTGGGGAGTTTGGGAGCGGTTCGGGGAGAGTCGACGGGAAAACGCGGGAGCGGTTAGGAAGCGGGAGCGGTTAGAAATGGGAATTAACCAAATTTAAATCAATGCGGGTAATTAATACGGGTACGAACCGGGGTCCGGTCCGCCTCAAAAACCGTGCCGGTTGCCTGAATCGTTAGCCAACTTCCGGAATTTATTCTGGAAGAACCCGGCGTCGGAATTCAAAACCGATTGCACCGCCGTTCTCCGTTTCGCGAGCTTTATTGACTAAAAATTCCCGCGAGTCCCGACGGTCTGACCGGGAACAAGAAGGTATAGATCACCCTCCGAGTCTAAATGAAATAAATAGAACCAAAAGTGGACCCTAGCAATTATTTTAAACCAGCGGTTACTACATGCTACCATCCAAAATGCTATAGCCGGGTTAGAGATTTAGTCCTATTATATCATTTATATAGAGGACTAATCCAAATTCCGGGGGTGTCACACCTTTCCCATTGTAAGAAGATCTTTCGATTTCCTCTTTGGACCATCTAGAGCGAGGTTTTGGGGTAGTAGAATTTCCTACTTCCTCAACAGGATGCACCCAACCGTATTCAACGGTTTGCCATACCCGCTCATCAATTGAGATGAGAAAACCTCTCATCCGCACTTTCCAATACGCATAATTGGTCCCATCAAAAAGAGGAGGTCTAAAAATATTACCACTTTCACCCGACATGATAGATAAACCTAAAACCCGCTCCGATACCAATTGTTGGTTTTTATAATGTAGGATCCACAAGGATCTAAATAGGTACTATCAAACACCTAGAGGGGGGTGAATAGGTGTAATATTTAAAAAACAAATCTCAGTGCAAAATAAAAACCAATGCGGAAAATAAAAATAGCACACCGAGATATACGTGGAAACTCCAATCCAGGAGAAAAACCACGGGACCAACACGCAATAACAATCCACTAAGAAAAGAAGAATAACAAGGTGATTACCGACTCCACGGACTCAAACCCCTCCTTCAACTTCTTCGGACCTTGCGCTCACCGATTGCACGTCCACTGCACACGTTCGAATCCACGAACGCCACTCGAATCCACGAGCACACGTTTCGAATCCACGAAACGCCTTCAACACACCGAATCCACGGTGCTACGTCGAATCCACGACGCAAACTCAGCCGATAAAGAATATAGGCTTCGATGGTGATCCTTTGCTTAGATTATCATTGAAGAACCGTAGAAAGAAATTCTAAGCAAAGTTTAGATCAATTCGACAAAAGATAGATCTTGGAAGAACCGTCGAATTGACCTAAAAGAGGCTAAAAAGAAGAACGGTAAAAACCTAGCCTCTAGGGTTGCTCACGAGTATTTTCTTAATTTTTTCGGTATTGGTCACACGTTCTTGAGAAACCCTAAGTGTCTATTTATAGGTTAGAAACTTTTGGAAAGAGATAAGAATCAAAAACTTACCTTATCTGGAAATTTTCAGGACGGCGATCCGGATCGGATTTACTGTGATCCGGATCGTCGTAGCGTGATAGACAATTCCAGAAAAACAGGGTTCGGGATCCGGATTGAAGTGGCCGATCCGGATCGTTCATGTATTCCAGCAAAATCCCATGTTCGGGATCCAGATCGGAATTGGCCTTTGATCCGGATCGGATTTGCCAATGAACAAGCACCCTTCGGGATCCGGATTGGACTGTCTGATCCGGATCCGGAACATGTCCCATGTCCAGTTTTTGATTTTTATGCAATTAAAAATTCATCCAAGTGTTTCTACACTATAAGAAAGTATTCGGATCACCAAAATTATTTAGTTAAACGTACCTGATCAATCCGAATCCATTTTCCTTAAGATTGATGCAATTGATCCATAATTCTTTACCTTCAATCTTTAAGACTCAAATCACTAAGTGTCAACTTGAGCTCTTGTTGAATCTTTTCTAAGTCTTCGATTGCTGATTGACAATTTGATCACTTTAAGACTCCGACTCAACTTACTGACTTGACTCACGAAATATGCCAACACCAAAATGCCGTAACAGCTCCCACGTCGCCTCGCGTTCCTCGTGGTTGCTCCATTGGACCTTCACGTAGGGGATGGTCCGGTTTCGCAGTTTCTTGTCCTCTCGCGCCAGGATCCGCACCGGTGTTTCCTCAACAGTTAAATCCTCCTGAAGCTTGATCGTGGATATGTCCAGGGCGTGAGAGGGGTCGGGAAGGTACTTCCGAAGCATCGACACGTGGAACACGTTATGTACTCGGTCTAGGCTTGGCGGCAAGGCCAAGCGATAAGCCACCGGACCCACGCGCTCTAGGATCTCAAACGGTCCCACGTACCTCGGACTTAATTTCCCTCTCAGGCCGAAACGTCGGGTCCCCTTCGAAGGCGACACTCGCAGCAACACGTGCTCGCCCACTGCGAATTCCAACTCTCGTCGCCTGCGGTCTGCGCAACTTTTCTGTCTGCTCTGGGCGGTTAACAGTCGCTGCCTGATGAGGCGCACCTTTGCCTCGGTTTCTTCGACCAAGTCCGGTCCCAACCATTTGCGCTCTCCCAAGTCATCCCAGCATAAGGGCGACTGACAGCGGCGTCCATACAAAGCTTCGTACGGCGCCATCTTAATGCTGGCTTGGTAACTGTTACTATAGGCGAATTCCACAAGCGGCAGGTATTGAGACCATCCGTCGCCCAGGTCTAGCACACATGCCCGCAGCATGTCTTCAAGGATCTGGATCACCCGCTCTGATTGTCCGTCGGTTTGCGGGTGAAAGGCCGTGCTGAAATGCAGTTTAGTCCCCATTGCTCGCTGCAAGCTTTGCCAAAAATTCGACACGAACCGCGTGTCTCTGTCCGATGTGATGGACGCAGGTACACCATGCAATCTCTCTATCTCATCTATGTAGGTTCGTGCCAGCCGCTCCCGTGTCCATGTCGTATGTATCGGCAGGAAGTGGGCGGATCTCGTCAAACGGTCTACTATGACCCATATCGCGTCATGCCCTTGGGACGATCTCGGAAAACCAGTCACAAAATCCATCGTGATCATCTCCCACTTCCACTCCGGCACGGGCAACGGCTGCAACTTTCCTGCTGGACGCTGGTGTTCAGCCTTCACCTGTTGGCACACCAGGCAGTGTGCCACGAATCGAGTCACATCTTCCTTCATCTTGGGCCACCAGAAGGTTTGTTTGACATCCTTGTACATCTTCGTTCCCCCGGGGTGCACCGCATAAGGGGCGGTATGCGCCTCCTTCAGGATCTCTTCCTTGAGTTCCGGTAGATCCGGCACACAGATTCGTCCCCGAAAACATATCGTGCCCTTAGCATTCATCGCGAAATCGCCTCCTTGGTCTGTGGGTAGCCTATCTCGCACAAGTTGTAGCTGGGTATCCGTCGATTGCCCTTCACGAATTCTGTCCAATAGGGTTGGTCGGACCACCAGGGTCATGAGTCGTGCGACCGTTCCTGCTGGTACTACCTCCAGTCTCAATTGTGAAAATTCTGTAATCAAACGGTCCTGTTGGGTGAGGGCGTTCGTTACAGATTCCACTGTCTGCCCTTTGCGGCTCAAGGCATCCGCCACCACGTTCGCCTTCCCAGGGTGGTAGTGGATGGTTAAATCATAATCCTTTAGTAATTCGAGCCACCGCCTTTGCCGCAAATTCAGCTCCTTCTGGGTGAAAAGGTACTTTAAGCTCTGATGGTCTGAATACACGTTGCAGTGTGTTCCATACAAGTAGTGCCTCCATAACTTGAGGACGAATACAACCGCTGCAAGCTTCAGATCGTGCACGGGGTAGTTCCTCTCGTACTCCTTGAGTTGCCTCGACGCATAGGCTATCTTGGAGAAGCCTTCCACGAAGCGTCTATAATACCCTGCTAGCCCCAGGAAGCTTCTAATCTCAGTTACCGTCGTCGGTCTGGGCCAGTCGGTTACCGAATCAATCTTTTTGGGTCGACCGCAACCCCGGCTGCCAACACGATATGCCCCAGAAAAACTCACCTCGCGGAGCCAGCACTCACACTTTATGAGTTTGGCATACCCTTCCTAGTCCCGGAGGGTCTGGGGAATTACCCGCGGGTGTTCCCCATATCCCTTGTCTATGCGAGAGTAGACCGGAACGTCAACTAGAGGACTATCACCGACTGGTCTAGGATGGGCTTGAGTATCCCATTCCTCATGCCCGTGAACACCGCTGGTGCGTTAACGAGTCTAAATGGTATAACCGTAAGCTCATGTTGACCATTCCGAGCTCGCAGGGCTGTTCACGGTATGTCATCACCCCGGATCCTAGGCTGGTGATAGCCGGACCGCAGATCAATCTTTGGGAATGCCATTGCTCCTTGTAGTTGATCGACTAGGTCATCTATCCGAGGTAGAGGGGTGCTTGTTCTTCTCATGTCGTGATCCATACAGCGCTCGTGAGCGCTACTCGTCTGCTTTCTACCAAGCTTCTTGCCCGAAACAAAGAAGAGCGAGCAGAAGGCGCTCCTACAAGTTAAGTTCACAAGTTCCGGCAAGTCCGGTTCCCGGAGACACGCTTGGAACTTCAAGCAGTCAACTACCGCTTAAAGATTGCCGTGACTGTCGGCCCCAAGCGCTACACCAATAACCTTCACGGAAACCTCATCAGTTCTTAGAGACTAAGAACCCGCCTCACCCTCGCTGGGCAGGCAGGAGTACAACTGCCTGTCTCAAGGGGTAGCCGGAGGTTCCGACCGAACTTATTCCTACGATGGGAATTTCTTCTATTAACTAGGGTAGGGCGAAAACATGAAGCGAGGTGAAAGTGTGGGACGCTTAGGTGTTGACATTAAAGTTCTAGCACGATGATGTGAAGCTCGGGTATTACCTGCTACATCGTGCTCTGCGGATTCGTCCCCTGGTGAGTCATCGTGTAGACCCTCCCTTCTCCCGGTTGCTGAGACGAAGGTGTAGATGCTGCTATGGATGATGTCCCCGTGTTTAAGGGGCAGTTGAAATATAAGTGCCCCGGTTTGCCGCATCGAAAACAGTTGTCTTACTTCTGGGGACATTCGGTCACTGAGTGTATTGCATCACAAATCATGCAAGACTTGTCCATCGGCCATTGTCCTCCCGCCGGCGCATTCTTGGTTCCTTGTTGCCATCTCAGGTATTTAGGAGGCTGGCTCCTCTTGGTATGCTCTTTTCCAAAATTTGGCCGAGTTCACTCTTTATCCCCGCAGTGACCTGAGCTCTCCCATCGGGCTCGTGAAATCGCGAATCCGCGTTCCACCACGGTGGCCCTATCGACCACCTCCTGGAAGGTGTGCAAATCTGTCACGCCCCCGGGGGTTTTTGAGTAAATCAAAGCGGAAAATTGCGTGTCCATTTTTTTTTTCTTAACAAAGTAACTTAAACCTCATCCCCGGTGCGTGCCAGACCGCCACATACACAAATTCTCTCTGCCCACGGACAGAGTCTCCTTTGTATATGCACGGCGTCTTATTTACAACATGCGTTTCATTTACAACATCATACATCAACCATCAACCATACAGTAGACATACATCACCAATCAAAGCAAGTTAATAAAGCGGCGTCAATGTTTGGAAAGGATAAAACCCAGCGGTTGTAAAACCCGTGCCCACACGGCACTTCGTTTTGAGAAAACATTTTCGCAATCAACCAGTTTATCGTGAAAACGTGCCGCGTAAGAAAACACCACTAAAAGTATCAAGAGTCTAAAAGTACACCTCATCCACAGAGCTAACTAATACATGTCCACAACTAAAGTAACCCACAAGCAAAAGACTATTTAAAGCATGAAGGAAAATGAGATGGGAACCAAGTATCCTGACTACGGTCCTCGCGACGCAGTCTCACCGCCATCCCGGCCAGCGCACCTAGTAGCACCTGTCACGGAGTGGGTAAAGTCAGTGACAAACAAAGTAGATGTCTAAATAATAACAAAGGAGGAAAAACGAACCGAATACACCGAAACCTTTCGTTAAAACCCTGTACATAATTAAGCTGGGCACCAACCCCAGATTATCAATTAAGTTGGGCACCAACCCCAGAGTACATGTCGGGGAGACTAAAGCCTCCCCTCGTGCGCAGTCACCTTTTTGATGCTTTTACCCCTTCACGGTGCTGATGTGCTATTTTCAGCTGGCGCGAAGAGGTCCTCACGGCTCCCACCCCTTTGTGAGGCACACGGGTCAAAAAGACCACTCTTCCGGAAAAGTACACTCATGCGGTGGCCCGACCGCCTGTGTACGTGCAGCATCCGAAACCGGATTTGCCGAGATCGGCGTGTAGTGAGCACCGCGACCGCAGCCGCTTCAGTTGTTAGATAAAATACATTTATGCGAAAGGTTAACTGTCCATCTACTTTGTTAGGTAAATTGAGAGCAATTTAATGATGATAGATGCACTTACTGCACTTGTTGCACTTATAGCAACCGTACCCACCTTGTTGCGGGAAGATCGGAGCATTCGGATCTTTCACACACTCCCGCTGCGCACCTGGACCTAAGAAAAGTCCGCAAGGATAAACTATGATCAGAAACACACACTAACATCTCGAATCGGAAAACCCCAATTTAAACTTTTTGACGAAAAAGGGTCCCGCACCGTCCGGGTTGCCCAAAACCGGAACCCCGCGCCGCCGTCGCCGCCCGTCGGAGCCCCGCGCGGCTCGAAACCGCGCGGTGTGGCTCCGCGGGCGGCGCCCGCCCGGCGCGGCGCCTCGCGCGGCGCCCGTGCGGGCGCTGCCCGTGCAGCGGCCGCACGGTGCCCGCGCGGGCGCGGCCACGCGCGGCGCCCGCGTGGCTGCGGGCCCGCGCGGTGCCCGCGTGGCTGCGGGCCCGTGCAGGTGCCGCCCGTGCGGCAGCCGCGCGGCGCCCGAGCGGTTGCGGGCCCGCGCGGGTGCCACCCGCGCGGCGGCCGCGCGGCGCCAGCGCGGTCCCGTCGCCGCTTGCGGCGGCGACCGGCCGTCCGCGACTCCCCTCCGCGCGATGCCCTAGCGGCACCGCGCGTCTCCGCCGTCCGTTCCGTGCCCTAGCATGATGACGATGACGGCGACGGTGACGGTAACGACGGAGAATCCCGAAAACTCGACAAAAGGACGACGAAAAAATCCCGAAAAATTATTAAAAAATAATCTACTAACCGGAGATCGTCGGGAAGGTCGCCCGGTCGCGTTCTTGCCTTTGGTTCGATGTCCGGGAAGATCGGGCTCCTTTTCTTTCTCCTTTTCCTTTCTTCCGGCTAGGGTTCCGTCTTTTCCTTTTTCTCTTTCTTTCTCTCCTCACCGGTTAGGTTTTTATTTTCCTTTTTCTTTTCTCCCGATAATCGGGATACTTATATAATTTCTGATTATTTATTTAATTATTTTTCCCCATTTATTTCATACGGTACGTAAAAGGAAAAACCCGCAATTATCCGAATTTAATTAAATATCCAATTTACGAGATAAAATCCCCACCTTTTAAATCCTGGCCATCGATTATTTAATCCCCCCTTAATTAAATAATCATGGGAAATAAATTCCCAATTTTAATTCAAACGTAAGAAAATTCTATTTTCCGTCACCGGATAATTAATTAATTAATTAATTATCCCCTGAGATAACCCACCTTATCTCCAACGGGTGCAAGATATTTTGCACGGATTCCGATGCGCGCCTAAGTTATCGTGATCTTAGAAACCCCATTACGGGAGATCCGGATATCGGATTCCCGATCCGATCGCACTGTCGGACTACATTTTTCAGGCTCTTCGCCAGAAAAATACACGCACCCCGCACCGGCCGACTTTTGAAAATTAAATAATTTTATTTCACCTAAGGGCTTAAATAGCTTACATGTGAGTCAAAAATACCCCTAAGGGCCGGATCACTACACCACTCACACTTTATAAAAAGTTTCGTCCCGAAACTTAAGTACAACCATCACTAAACAATTCGGAAAAACATTGCCTCATTTTCGATTCCAGTTCCCATGTCGCCTCGCGCTCTTCGTGGTTGCTCCATTGGACCTTCACATAGGGGATCGTTCGATTTCGCAACTTCTTGTCCTCTCTGGCCAAAATCCGCACCGGCGTCTCCTCGACGCTTAAATCCTCTCGCAACTCGATGGTGGAGGTATCCAGGGCATGAGAGGGGTCAGCTAGGTACTTCCGGAGCATCGAGACATGGAACACATTGTGGACTCGTTCGAGGTTCGGCGGCAAGGCTAATCGGTACGCCACCGGTCCTACGCGTTCTAGGATTTCAAACGGCCCCACGTACTTTGGGCTTAACTTCCCCTTTATGCCGAAACGTCGGTTCCCCTTGGAGGGCGAAACTCGGAATAACACATGCTCACCCACCATGAACTCTAAGTCTCGGTGCCTGTTGTCCGCGTAGCTTTTTTGTCTGCTCTGGGCGGTCAGTAGCCTTTGCCTAATCAATCGCACCTTTGCTTCGGTCTCCTCCACCAAATCTGGGCCCAGAAACTTACGCTCACCCAAGTCGTCCCAGCATATTGGAGACCGACAGCGGCGCCCGTACAGGGCCTCGTATGGTGCCATCTGAATGCTGGCCTGGTAACTGTTATTGTAGGCAAATTCCACTAGGGGCAAACACCGTGCCCACCCTTGGCCCAAGTCCAAAACGCATGCTTGAAGCATGTCCTCCACAATCTGTATCACCCGTTCTGATTGTCCGTCGGTTTGCGGGTGAAAAGCCGTACTGAAGTGCAACTTGGTTCCCATTGCTCGCTGCAGGCTTCGCCAAAAGTTTGACACAAATCGCGTGTCCCTGTCCGACGTGATAGATGTCGGTACTCCATGCAACCTTACTATCTCGTCGATGTATGTTTGTGCCAGTCGTTCCCGCGTCCACGTCGTGTGTATGGGCAGAAAGTGGGCCGATTTCGTCAAACGGTCCACAATCACCCATATTGCATCGTGTCCCTGTGGCGACCTCGGAATCCGGTCACAAAATCCATGGTAATCATGTCCCACTTCCACTCGGGCACCGGTAAAGGTTGCAATTTTCCTGCCGGGCGCTGATGCTCGGCCTTCACCTGTTGGCACACCAGGCAGTGTGCCACAAATCGAGTCACGTCTCCCTTCATTTTGGGCCACCAGAAGGTCTGTTTGACGTCCTTGTACATCTTCGTTCCCCCGGGGTGCGCTGCATATGGGGCAGTATGCGCCTCCCGCAGGATTTCCTCTTGAGCTCCGGTAGATCCGGCACGCAGATTCGTCCCCGAAATCGTATCGTGCCGTCGGAGTCCACTGCAAAATCACCTTCCTGGTCGGCGGTTATCCTACTTCGCACCAGCTGGAGTTGGTCATCAGTCGATTGCCCTTCGAGAATTCTGTCCAGCAAGGTAGGTCTGACCACCAGTGTCAGAAGTTGTGCGACTGTACCTGCCGGTACTACTTCTAGTCTCAATTGCGAGAATTCCGCAATCAGACTGTCTTGCTGGGTGATGGCACTTACACCTGCCTCCTCGGCCTGCCCCTTGCGACTCAGGGCGTCGGCCACCACGTTTGCCTTTCCCGGGTGGTAGTGGATCGTTAAATCGTAATCCTTCAGTAGCTCGAGCCACCGCCTTTGTCGCAAATTTAACTCCTTTTGGGTGAAAAGGTACTTGAGACTCTTATGGTCTGAGTACACATTGCAGTGTGCCCCATACAGGTAGTGTCTCCAAAGCTTGAGGACGAACACCACCGCTGCGAGTTCCAAATCGTGCACGGGGTAATTCCGCTCGTACTCCTTGAGCTGCCTTGACGCATAGGCTATAACCTTTCCCCGTTGCATGAGTACTCCACCCAGTCCATTTCGCGACGCATCGCAATATACCTCATAATCCTCCCCTGGTTCTGGCAGGGCGAGAATCGGGGCTCGCGTCAATCTATCCTTGAGCTCCTCGAAGCTCCTCTGGCATTTGTCCGTCCAGATGAACTTTTCCCCTTTCTCGTCAAATCAATTAGCTATCGAAGAATAAGGGGTAAATAGGGGAAAAAAAATCAAGCGCGATACCTGTTGGGTTTAGGTTAATAAGGATCTAATAGGGGAAAAAACACCTAGAGGGGGGTGAATAGGTGTAAACAATAAATACTCAAAAAATCATTGTGCGATAAAACCCAATGCGGAAAAATAAAAGAACACACAAGATTTTTACGTGGAAAAACTCCAAACCGGAGTAAAAAACCACGGGACCGATAACACGGCGAAATCCACTAGAATTAACACACGTACAAGGTGATATAACGTACTCACAGACGACTCAACCTTTTACCATACGCTCCTAGTAGATCTTCTCCGCTCGCTCCACGACGCTTCTCGAATCCACGATCCGCGCCCAACGCTGAATCCACAGCGTCCAACGTCGAGTCCACGACGTCCAACCGAATCCACGGTCTTCACCCAATGGCACGCTTCGAATCCACGAACGCACCTCGCTCCGAATCCACGAGAGCGGTAACACCTTGAATCCACAAGGCCACGCGAGTCCACGCGCCGATTTTGGGATAAATCGTTGTTTGTTTGGGTGGTGATGATCCGCCGAATACTTAGATTAAAGATAGATCGGAAATACCATCTAAGTATTCATTGATTTGATTCTACTCAAAATGTGAGTATGGAAAACCTAGAATCAAATCAATCAATATAGATGAAGAACCATAGAATAGATCTAATGATTTCCGTTCTTCTCTATATATGTGGATTTTTCTTTTCGGCTATCTTTTCTTAATCAGCCGATCTATTGCGGATGCCCTAGAAATGAAATGGAAGGGCTATTTATAGGTTAGAAACCCTAGGAAGAATATTCGGATCAAAAACAGCCTTTTCTGGAAAGTTTTACCGACGGCGATCCGGATTGGATTTGGCGATCCGGATTGCAGAAGCACAAAGACGATTTCCAGAAAATTGCCTGTTCGGGATCCGGATCGTAGTCCCCGATCCGGATCGTTCATACAGTTTTACCAGAACATCATGTTCGGGATCCGGATTGCAATTCCTGATCCGGATCGAAGAAGCAACAGGTAAAACTAGTGTTCGGGATCCGGATCAGAGAGTGCTGCGATCCGGATTGAACCAGTGTATGAACAAACACCCTTCGGGATCCGGATTGAAAGCCACGATCCGGATCCTGAACATGTCCCATGTCCAGTTTTTGATGAATAAGCAATTAAAACCTCTTCCAGGTGTTTCTACACTATAAGAAGTATTCGGATCATCAAAATTCTTTAGTTAAACGTACCTGATCCTTTTGAATTCTTCTTTCTTGAGATTGAGGTATACGATCCAAAGTTTCTTCATCTTCAATCTTCAAGACTTAATACATTCACGAAATACGCCAACTCAAATTCCGTAACAATCTCCCCCTTTGGCGGTTTCGTGACAAAACACAAATCCACAAAGAAAATTCAAAAAGATATTTTTGTTGCTATCACCATACAACAAAAATTTACAAAAGAGTTCCAGAAATTAAAAACATGAGATAAACTCCTAGAACAGACTCTAGACTTAGACATCTGTAATCTCTGCACACAGAAAACATTCTTGACAAACAAATTCGTTAGATACCTCAAGAATTGAAACATACAAAACCAAATACAGAGATAGAGTTTATTCTCATCATGACATTTGAAAAATTCAGATATGTGAAAGAATCATAGTTAAAAACCAACATATCTTCTAAGCAGTTGAAAACCAAATGTCAAAGTATGTTAGTCCAACATCAACTTGTTAGTCATATTACATGCCCAAATAGTTAGTCGAATAGTTAGTATAGAAGCATGTCACAAATCACAAAAGAAAAACCAAAGTTGAGTTGAAGTTCATACTTACCTTGATATCATCGATATTCACAATCATTGTTCACATCATTCATTGTTCAGAGTTCTTTCTAACTCTCTCACTCTCTCCCCCTTTTTGTCACAAAACAAAGCCAAAACGTAGCATGAGCTACAATATGTAAGGAGAGTAAAGAAAACATAAAGTCCTAATAGTATGCACAAACTGAAAACTAAACTAAAAGAAGAGAGAAAAACAACGTCCTGAAACTAAGAACTAAAGTAGACAAGGTGAACAGAAGATGCTGCTCAGTCTGAAGAATCTGAACTAGTACAGCTCAGCTTGCTCAAAATCCCTTTAAGCAAATTCTTAAAATTTGAGTACTTCTTCTTGATCTTCTTGTGTTCAGAAGAGATCTGCTGAAGCTCTTTCGATATTCTGTCTTGTGTAGCAGAGAGTCGGTGTTGTTCCTGACAAATCGATTCCAAAATCTCTGTCTCAGTTGTCCGTGTCTTTGAGTAAGATGGACGCTGTCTAGATGCAGATGGTGCATCTGGTCCTGCAGTCCATGGTGATTCAGTTTGCAGAATTCCAGAAAGTGAGCGTGCTCTGGTGAGAGGCCCACTATGCTGACTCGTACTTCTTTGAACATTTCTTCTTCTTGTATATTGTCTGGTCGTGGAGGCAGATTTCATAAGTCTCTTTCCTTTGGTGAATTTCCTGTCCTCTTCATCAATTTTTCGCTGAACATCCTTGAAGAATTCGTCCCATTCTTCTGTATCGTAATCTGAGCTGTCTTCATTGGCTTCGTTGGTTTGTCTTGAGTTGAGACGCCTGGTTCTTCTTTAACAGATGACTCCCGGGCACCATTGTGACCAGTAACAGAATCAACCAGGAGAATGCCATTGATTCTAGTGCTTTGAGTTTAAGAAAGTGTCCTGTGAAAACCAACTCAAGAACATATGAAAAATCGTCAATTTTGAAAAATTTGAAAACATTGTACCTAGACAATCATAATCATGTAGAGAAGCCAAGAATCAAATTAGTTTTCCAAAAAGAATTTTAAAAATAGATCAATTCCATGATTTACAAAAATTCCTCTTTTATGCCCTAAAACCGAATTTTTAGAAATCGAAGCCTAAAAACTCGTTAATCAAGTAAAATCCCAGCATAAAAGCAAAACTAATTGACCCAGAGTTCTTATTTCAAAAGAAATTTGATCAAAAACCATTCACAAACGAAAAAGTTCCAATTTTTCAACTCACGTTTGATGAAAAACCATAAAAACTGTGAAAAACCGAGTTTTGATCATGAAAACTTACTTGAATCCGAAGAACTTTGAGTTTTGAAGCTCCAAGAAGCAAGAAATCTAGAGAGAGAAACTCTAGAGGCTTGAAAACCAGAGATTAGGGTAAAAGAAATCAAAATCTGTATGTTTCTATATAAAACCCTAGCCGTGATCCGGATCGGCCGAGAATGTGATCCGGATCGGCTACCCGCAGGAAAAATCCTGCGTTCGGGATCCGGATCACTTGCCCGATCCGGATCGGCTACACCTTTTTCTTCAGAAAAATTTAGAAAAACACAATAAAATCCAGAAAAAGTATGTAAGCACTTTACCATGTCAACTTTAAACAAATGGCATCGTTTCATACAACAAGAAATAGATTATGCAAAATCTATCAAAAATATCCAAAAATGAAACGAAAATTTACGAAAGTTAAAACACTTAAAGTTGAACAACTTCAATTACATCTATCCTGATCTTATGTGTAATGCCTTTATCAAATCATCAATTTCAGTAAAGAAAATGAAGTACCAAGATCAATAGATGTTTGAAATCCCAGATAAGTTAGATAATATATCTAGACAATCTGTTGAAGGAGTGGCTCTTTGAGCATCTTTTACTAAAAATCCCACCTTATACCAACCATGAAATACGACTGAGTCAAGTATTTCAATATGAATTTCATCAACAATTTTCAAACAAAAATTTGCTTTTCATTCATGGAGTATCTTTTTTTTTCATTTTCTCCATGTGGTGGTAGTTTTCACACTCCTCATTGGGATGTAACTCTTTCCACATCTTTTGAGCATTTTACATTTCATTGACTCCCCCTCAATTGGCTATCAATTATTTAATATATAAGGTATTCAACCAAACCATTGATCTCGAATTCATACTCGACTAAGCAATCAAATATGATAATGACTATACCAAGAGATCATTGAGAGAGAAATTGACTTTGATCACTTAAAAGATGGTTTAATTAACGTAAATGATCATTGCAACATTGAAATATTATGACATCAAAAACATAATAAATTTCTAAATGCATAAAAGGATGCAATTAAAGTCAATTATGATTTATGCTCAATTAGTGTGCTATGTACAAAACATAGATAAAGAACAAAACAAAAACAAAAACAAAACCTAACCTAAGCAAAGGTTTCAAAAGAGTTTATTTCAAGGAAAGCATGCCAATTGCTTTACGCAAGTGAATAAAACGTTTTTGATCCAAAGGTTTTGTTAAGATGTCAGCTAATTGATCCTCAGTTGAAATATATGACAGTTGAAGAATGTTTGATTCAACTAGCTCTCTAAGAAAATGATATCTAAGTTCAATATGTTTTGTTCTAGAGTGCAACACAGGGTTTTTAGAAATGTTAATAGCACTAGTGTTGTCACATAAAATGGTTACCGAAGATGTTGAAATCCGGAAATCGCTCAACACGCTTTTCATCCAAATCAATTGGGTTGAACAACTTCCTGCAGAAATGTACTCCGCTTCGGCAGTCGAGAGTGCTATGCAGTTCTGCTTTTTACTGTGCCATGCAACAAGGCAGTGGCCAAGATAGAAGCATGCACCACTCGTGCTTTTCCGGTCATCCACCGATCCAGCCCAATCGGCATCTGAGTATCCAACAATATCCAAAGTCGTTCCCATAGGATACCAAATTCCGAAATTGATTGTACCTTTGATATACCGGATGATCCGTTTCACCGCTTTCAGGTGAACCTCCTTCGGTGCTGATTGATATCTCGCACAAATCCCAACACTGAAGGATATATCCGGGCGACTAGCCGTGAGATATAGTAGACTTCCAATCATACTGCGGTACAGTTTCTCGTCTACATTCTCACTTTGTGATTCACTTCCAAGTCCCTTATGGCTAGTTCCCATTGGAGTCGGAAAATCCTTAGAATTTTCAAGATCAAACTTTTTGACCAACTCCAGTGCATACTTGGATTGACACAAGTGAATTCCTTCATCGTTTTGTTTAACTTGTAATCCAAGAAAATAATTCAATTCGCCCATCATGGACATCTCAAATTCGCTTTCCATGGTCTCCGCGAATTTAGAAGCATCATTATCTCTTGTTGCTCCAAAAACAATGTCATCGACATAGATTTGAGCAACTATGAAATTGTTTTGATAATGCTTCACAAAGAGAGTCCTGTCAGCTCCCCCTCGAGTGTAGCCCTTTTCCAAAAGGTGCTTTGTCAACCTTTCGTACCATGCTCGCGGTGCTTGTTTCAGACCGTAAAGAGCCTTTTTCAGACGAAAAACATGGTTAGGTAGTTTATGATCCACAAAACCTTTCGGTTGAGCTACATAAACTTCCTCATTTAAAAATCCATTTAAAAAGGCGCTCTTAACGTCCATTTGAAATAATCTGATTTTAAAATGACAAGCGATCGCAAACAATATACGAATGGACTCGAGTCTAGCTACAGGGGCGAAAGTTTCATCAAAGTCTATACCTTCTACTTGAGAATAGCCTTGAGCAACTAACCTTGCTTTGTTCCTGATGATAGTACCTTCTTCGTTTTTCTTGTTCTTGAAGATCCATTTGGTACCTATCACATTGTGTTGCTTCGGAGGCTTCGTCAGTTCCCAGACTTTGTTTCGCTCGAATTGATGGAGCTCTTCCTGCATTGCTTTAATCCAGTAATCATCTTGGAGAGCTTCATCAACATTCTTTGGTTCGATTTGAGATACATAGCATGCAAATCCGCAAACCAATTGTCTCCGTGTTCTAACTCCTTCTTGTGGATCTCCAATTATGTTCGATTCAGGGTGATCCTTGGAGATGCGTAACGTTTGAGGTAGAGGAGTAGGCGGAGGTACACGAGATGATTCCTGCACATCAGATAAGCTTGAAGAACCGTTAGATGCATCAACATTATTATCGAAAGAATTGTTAGAAGAAGATGCATTAGCAGGTGTATCATCATCAAGAGAGATATCGAGGGTAGATTTTTCAGATTCAAAGTGAAAAGCTTCATCTACCTTAACATTTATCGATTCTACGATCGTCTTAGATTCTAAGTTAAAAACTCGATATGCTCTGCTGTTTGTAGAATAACCTAAGAAAATCCCTTCGTCACTTCGAGAGTCAAATTTTCCAAGATTCTCACGATCACGTAAAATAAAACACCGACTCCCAAAGATGCGAAAATATTTGATGTTAGGTTTTCTACAAAACCAAAGTTCATATGGTGTATTCAATGTCCCCGGGCGCAAATACACGCGATTGATAACATAAACAGCAGTGTTCACCGCTTCAGCCCAAAAATAAAAAGGTAAGTTCCGGCTGTGAAGCATAACACGTGCCATTTCCTGTACGACCCTGTTTTTGCGCTCGACTACACCATTTTGTTGAGGTGTGTAAGGTGCGGAGAATTCATGTTTAATGCCATTAGAAGTGCAAAAATCAATGAATTTGGAATTTATGAATTCCCCACCTCTATCACTCCTAACTCGAGTAATCCTATCATTCTTTTCTATCATAATACGATTGCAGATTTCGAGAAAAGAATCAAAGGTATCAGCTTTTTCTTTTAAGAAGGCTACCCAAGTATATCTAGAAAATCATCAACCAACAAGAAAATATACCATTTACCTCCCAGAGATGGTTGACGAGTTGGCCCCATTAAGTCCATATGCAAAAGTTCCAAAGGCCGTTTTGTACCTATGTGGTTCAAATTCTTGTGTGCAGTCCTAGACTGTTTTCCCTTTTGGCAACCGCCACACACAAGGTTTTGTTCAAAAGAAAGTTTCGGAACCCCCTTGACCACATCTTTATTTGAAATTCTAGCAAGTTCCTTAAAGTTTATGTGACCTAGCCTTTCATGCCAAAGTGTTTCATTTTTCAAAGATGCTAGGTTACATTTTTCAGAAATCTTAGAAGGAACTACATAACAATTGTTTTCTGATCTAACCCCCTTTAAAAAGAAAGCATGGTTCATGTCAGTTACAGTGCATTTATCAGATGAAAAATTAACTGAATAACCACTATCACACAGTTGACTTATGCTTATGAGGTTAGTCTTAAGGCCATGAACAAATAACACATTATCTAGAACCGGGCCATCTGGAATAGCTACCGTTCCCTTTCCAACAATTTTGGAAGACCGACCATCTCCGAAAACAACAAGTCCTCCGGAGTTTTTCTCAAATGTTTGAAAACAGTTTTTATCGCCGGTCATATGACGGGAACACCCGCTATCCAGGTACCAAGACGAACTATCATATGCATGCAAAGAAACATTGGTAGCAAGACAGGGAAAGATTTCACCTTTGCGCACCCAAACCTTTTTGAAGTGCGTCGGTAATGGTCGTGAAGTTGATTTCCTAGGTGAGAGCGTCTTGCTTGAAGAATTGCTGCTCCTTGATGATGTCGTCTTGAGCGGTGTACTACCAAGGCTCTTTTCCTTTGAATGAATTGCAGTTGTTTTCCGAGGAATAGCCCTTTTGGTAGTCATTGCAAGATGTGCTTGAGGTGTGCGTTTGGCTTCCGTCTTGCAATTTCTTCTTATGTGCCCTGAAATGCCACAACGAAAACATACCTTGGTTCTTGTCGATTCCGAGGAAGATGTAGTAGGTTCGTTGTCGTTGCTTGTCGTGAACACCGGTGTCGGAGGAGGAGATACCGACTGAGGCACAAATACTGTACCACTCGAACTTGGAATGTCTCCAGTTTGAGTGTATCCGAGGCCGAACTTATTTCTTTGACCGAGACCAAGAAGTCTGTCCAACTTACTCCTTCCAGAAGAAAATCTCTTTAAGTCATCCTTTAGTTGGCGTATGGTCTCCGTCATTTCCAATTTTTCCTGTCGAGCCTCGCCGTTGAGCTTCAAGAAGTAATTCGCTTTGTTCACCATATCCATATAATTCTTCTCGAATTGCTCATTGGACTCTTGAAGGGAAACATTTGTCTTAATCAGATTGTCCCTTTCCACTTCAAGATCGGTTGAGATAGAGATCACCCTTTTTACTTCATCTTCAAGATCCTGTAATCTCTCTTTCAACCCCTTGTTTTGCTTAGCCAATTTCTTTGAATCCCTCAAAAGCTTATGGTAGGCTAAAACAAAATCTTCACCTTCCGAATCATCTGATTCATCGTCCGTTGCAATCTTTTCAACAGTGGAGTTGGACAGTGAGTCAGATGTACTTGCCATTAAGCACATGAAGGGAGAAGATGTAGTGGACGCGTGGAAAGCTGTCGCGTTGTCTTCTTCATCACTTGACGATGACTCATTTGACGTGGAGTTGTCATCCCAAGTAACTACTTGCATCGCTTTCTTCTTAGCCGGATTCTTGTTGGGACATTCAGTTGCAATGTGGCCGTAGCCTCGACATTTGAAACACTGAACTTGTCCCTCAGAACTGTTCTTATCCTTTGAGAAGTTCTCTTGCTTCCTTGACTTGTAGCTTGAGAATCCCTTGCCTTTCTTCGACTTTCCGAAGGATTGAGGTTTGCTTGAATTTCCCCTTCGAAAGTTGCGGCGAAACTTCCTTGTCAAGAGAGCGAGCTGCTTCTCAAAGTCCTCCATAGAAATGTTCTCGTCGTCGTCCGAGGAGGATGAATCCGCGTCTTCTTCTTTAGTTGATTTCAATGCGTAACCTGAAGACTTAGAAGAGGATGCCTTTCCAGAAGAATAGTTAGTAGGAAAAGTCATTTCGTAAGTTTGTAAGGCACC
Source organism: Tillandsia fasciculata (assembly GCA_029168755.2). Taxonomy (NCBI): domain Eukaryota; kingdom Viridiplantae; phylum Streptophyta; class Magnoliopsida; order Poales; family Bromeliaceae; genus Tillandsia; species Tillandsia fasciculata. The sequence continues at coordinate 77,195 of JAQOTM010000047.1, read as the reverse complement.
TACTAATTCTTCTACACGCATTTCGTCCGGGTGTTTAATTGTTTCAATGGCTGCGACCTTCGGGCGAAATCGTTCAGGAAGAGTTCTTAGAATTTTTCTTACAACTTTAAATTCTGGAATCTTCTCTCCCAAGTTAGCACATGAGTTCACGATATCTTGCAATCGTGTGTAATAGTCAGTGAAGGATTCATTCTCTGCCATAGAGATAGAGTCAAACTTGCTCGTGAGCATTTGCAGTTTCTGAATCTTCACTAAGTTAGTTCCCTCATGCGTAACTTGAAGAACATCCCAGATTTCTTTCGCAGTCTCACATGCCGAGACGCGAGAGAACTCAGTTTGTGACAAAGCATTAAATAGAGCATTAATCCCTTTGCCATTGTAAGAAGATAAGTCTATCTCTTCCTTGGTCCATTTCGACCTAGGTTTTAAGGTGCGAACATCATCTAAAATTTCAGTTGGATTAGACCATCCTAATTCAATTGATTGCCACACCCTTTCGTCGATGGAAATTAAAAAGCTTTCATCCGTACTTTCCAGTACGCATAATTTGTTCCATCAAAGAAAGGGGGTCGATTGATGTTTCCACCTTCAACCATTGTTTACAACCCTATTCCCGCTCTGATACCACTTGTTGGGTTTAGGTTAATAAGGATCTAAATAGGGGAAAAAACACCTAGAGGGGGGTGAATAGGTGTAAACAATAAACACTCAAAAAATCATTGTGCGATAAAACCCAATGCGGAAAAATAAAAGAACACACAAGATTTTTACGTGGAAAAACTCCAAACCGGAGTAAAAAACCACGGGACCGATAACACGGCGAAATCCACTAGAATTAACACACGTACAAGGTGATATAGCGTACTCACAGACGACTCAACCTTTTACCATACGCTCCTAGTAGATCTTCTCCGCTCGCTCCACGACGCTTCTCGAATCCACGATCCGCGCCCAACGCTGAATCCACAGCGTCCAACGTCGAGTCCACGACGTCCAACCGAATCCACGGTCTTCACCCAATGGCACGCTTCGAATCCACGAACGCACCTCGCTCCGAATCCACGAGAGCGATAACACCTTGAATCCACAAGGCCACGCGAGTCCACGCGCCGATTTTGGGATAAATCGTTGTTTGTTTGGGTGGTGATGATCCGCCGAATACTTAGATTAAAGATAGATCGGAAATACCATCTAAGTATTCATTGATTTGATTCTACTCAAAATGTGAGTATGGAAAACCTAGAATCAAATCAATCAATATAGATGAAGAACCATTGAATAGATCTAATGATTTCCGTTCTTCTCTATATATGTGGATTTTTCTTTTCGGCTATCTTTTCTTAATCAGCCGATCTATTGCGGATGCCCTAGAAATGAATGGAAGGGCTATTTATAGGTTAGAAACCCTAGGAAGAATATTCGGATCAAAAACAGCCTTTTCTGGAAAGAAATCCCGACGGCGATCCGGATTGGATTTGGCGATCCGGATTGCAGAAGCACAAACCACGATTTCCAGAAAATTGCCTGTTCGGGATCCGGATCGTAGTCCCCGATCCGGATCGTTCATACAGTTTTACCAGAATATCATGTTCGGGATCCGGATTGCAATTCCTGATCCGGATCGAAGAAGCACACAGGTAAAACTAGTGTTCGGGATCCGGATCAGAGAGTGCTGCGATCCGGATTGAACCAGTGTATGAACAAACACCTTTCGGGATCCGGATTGAAAGCCACGATCCGGATCCTGAACATGTCCCATGTCCAGTTTTTGATGAATAAGCAATTAAAACCTCTTCCAGGTGTTTCTACACTATAAGAAGTATTCGGATCATCAAAATTCTTTAGTTAAACGTACCTGATCCTTTTGAATTCTTCTTTCTTGAGATTGAGGTATACGATCCAAAGTTTCTTCATCTTCAATCTTCAAGACTTAATACATTCACGAAATACGCCAACTCAAATTCCGTAA
>JAQOTM010000047.1:0-75126 GCA_029168755.2 Tillandsia fasciculata | reverse complement strand
TGTTTAGGTTTAGGTTAATAAGGATCTAATAGGGGAAAAAAAACCTAGAGGGGGGTGAATAGGGTGTAAACAATAAACACTCAAAATCTTTGTGCGATGTAAAAAACCAATGCGGAAAAAAAAAAAAGAACACACAAGATTTTTACGTGGAAAACTCCAAACGGAGTAAAAAACCACGGGGACCGATACACACGGCGAAACACTAGAGTTAAACACGTACAAGGTGATATAACGTACTCACAGACGACTCAACCTTTTACCATACGCCCCTAGTCGATCTTCTCGCTCGCTCCGCAACGCTTCTCGAATCCACGATTTGCGCCGCCAACGCTGAATCCACAGCGTCCAACGTCGAATCCACGACGTCCGACCGAATCCACGGTCTTCACCCAATGGTACGCTTCGAATCCACGAACGCACCTCGCTCCGAATCCACGAAAGCGATAACACCTTGAATCCACAAGGCCACGCGAGTCCACGCGCCGATTTGGGGTAAATCGTTGTTTGTTTGGGTGGTGATGATCCGCCGAATACTTAGATCAAGAGTAGATCGGAAATACCATCTAAGTATTCATTAGTTTGATTCAACTCAAGATATGAGTATGAAAACCTAGAATCAAACTAATCAATATAGATGAAGAACCATTAAATAGATCTAATGATTTCCGTTCTTCTCTATATGTGGATCTAAGGCCGTATAAAATGATATTTGAAAATGACGGCTCTTTTTCCGATGTGTGGATTGCCCTAGAAATGAAAAGGAAGGGCTATTTATAGGTTAGAAACCCTAGGAAGAATATTCGGATCAAAAACAAACTTTTCTGGAAAGTTTTACGGACGGCGATCCGGATGCGCAAAGTCACGATCCGGATCGCTTAAGCGTAGAGAAGCAATTTCCAGAAAACCGCCTGTTCGGGATCCGGATCATAATCTACGATCCGGATCGTTCATACAGTTTTACCAGAACAATGTGTTCGGGATCCGGATTGAGATTCCACGATCCGGATCGTTCAAGCAACAGGTAAAACTCATGTTCGGGATCCGGATCATCAAATGCCATGATCCGGATTGAACTAGTGTATGAACGAGCACACCTTCGGGATCCGGATTGAAAGACACGATCCGGATCCTGAACATGTCCCATGTCCAGTTTTTGATGAATATGCAATTAAAACCTCTTCCGGGTGTTTCTACACTATAAGAAGTATTCGGATCATCAAAATTATTTAGTTAAACGTACCTGATCCTTTTGAATTCTTCTTTCTTGAGATTGAGGTATATGATCCAAAGTTTCTTCATCTTCAATCTTCAAGACTTAACTATTCACGAAATACGCCAACTCAAATTCCGTAACAATCTCCCCCTTTGGCGGTTTCGTGACAAAACACAGATCCACAAAGAAAATTCAAAAAGGATTTTTGTTGCTATCACCATACAACAAAAATTTACAAAAGAGTTCCATGAAAAATTAAAAACATGAGATAAACTCCTAGAACAGACTCTAGACTTAGACATCTGTAACTTCTGCACACAGAAAACATTCTTGACAAACAAAATCGTTAGATACCTCAAGAATTGAAACATGAAAACCAAAATGCAGAAGATAGAGTTTGATCTCATCATGACATTTGAAAGATTCAGATATGTGAAAGAAACATAGTTAAAACCAACATATCTTCTAAGCAGTTGAAAACCAAATGTCAAAGTATGTTAGTCCAACATCAACTTGTTAGTCATATTACATGCCCAAATAGTTAGTCAAATAGTTAGTATCAGCATGTCACAATCACAAAAGAAAAACCAAAGTTGAGTTGTTGAGATTCATACTTACCTTGATTTCATTCCTTGATTCACACGTCATTGTTCAGAGTTCATTGTTTTTCATTGTTCAGAGTTTATAACTCTTCAACTCTCAACTCTCTCTCCCCCTTTTTGTCACCAAAGCCAAAAATGTAGCATGAGCTACAATATGTAAGGAGAGTAAACAAAAAGTTCAAATAGTTCTAACAATATGCACAAAAAGAGAATAACCTAAGAATATGCACAAACTGAGAGAGATGAGTAAAGAAAAGTAATGTCCTGAATCTAAAACCCCAAACAAAAAGTGTCCAACTCTGTTTTTTCAGTCTGACGAGTCAGAGCTAGAACAGCTCAGCTTGCTTAAAATCCTTTAAGCAAGCTCTAAGATTTGAGTATTTCCTCTTGAGTTTTTGTGTTCAGAGAGATTTCTGAAGTTCTCTCAATATTCCTTTCATGTGTAACAGAGACCTTTGTTGTTCTCGACGAATCGATTCCAAAGTTTCTGTCTCTGTTGTTTGCGTCCTTGGAAAGATGAACGCTGTCTAGATGCAGATGGTGCATCAGGTCCAGCAGTCCATGGTGATTCAGTTTGCAAGACCAGAAAGTGAGCGTGCTCTAGGTAGAGGCCCACTCCGTTGGTTTCGTACTTCGCTTCAACACTTTTCTTTCTCTTGTATACTGTTTGGTTGTGGGAGGCAGATTTCATAAGTCTCTTCCCTTTGGTGAACTTCCTTTCTTCTTCATCAATTTTTCGCTGAACATCCTTAAAGAATTCGTCCCATTCTTCACTATTGTAATCCGAGCTGTCTTCATTGGCTCCTCCGGTTTGTCTCCAGTTGAGACGCCTGGTTTCTTCTTTAACAGAGAACCCCAGGCACCATTGCGACCAGAAAATGATCAACCAGGAGAATGCCATTGATTCTAGTGCTTTGAGTTTTAAAGAGAATGTCCTGTGAAAACCAACTCAAGAACATATGAAAAATTGTCAATTTTGAAAAAATTTAAACATTGTACCTAGACAATCATAATCATATAGAGAAGCTAAGAATCAAATTAGTTTTCCAAAAAGAATGTTAAAAATAGATCAATTTCATGTTTTACAAAAATTCCTCTTTTATGCCCTAAAACCGAATTTTTAGAAATCGAAGCCTAAAAACTCGTTAATCATGCAAAAACCCAGCATAAAAGCAAAACTAATAGATCCAGAGTTCTTATTTCAAAAGAAATTTGATCAAAAACCATTCACAAACGAAAAAAATCCATCTTTTCAACTCACGTTTGATGAAAAAACCTAAAAACTGTGAAAAACCGAGTTTTGATCATGAAAACTTACTTGAATCCGAAGAACTTGAGTTTTGAAGCACTAGAAGCAAGAAATCTAGAGAGAGAAACTCTAGAAGCTTGGAAATCAGAAATTAGGGTAAGAAATCTTGAATCTGAAGTTTCTATAAGAAACCCTAGCCGCGATCCGGATCGGATCGAGATGCATGGGATCCGGATCACTTGGATCCGGATCGGCTACGCAGGAAGAATCCTGCGTTCGGGATCCGGATCACTTTGCCACGATCCGGATCGGCTACACTTTTTCTCCAGAAAAGTTAAAAAAAATACAATAAAATCCAGAAAAAGTATGTAAGCACTTTATCATGTCAACTTTAAACAAATAGCATCGTTTCATACAACAAGAAATAGATTATGCAAAATCTATCAAAAATATCCAAAAATGAAACGAAGATTTACGAAAGTTAAAACACTTAAAGTTGAACAACTTCAATTACATCTATCCTGATCCTATGTGTAATGTCTTTATCAAATCATCAATTTCAGTAAAGAAAATGAAGTACCAAGATCAATAGATGTTTGAAATCCCAGATAAGTTAGATAATATATCTAGACAATCTGTTGAAGGAGTGGCTCTTTGAGCATCTTTTACTAAAAATCCCACCTTATACCAACCATGAAATACGACTGAGTCAAGTATTTCAATATGAGTTTCATCAACAATTTTCAAAACAAAAAGTTTGCTTTTCATTCATGGAGTTTCTTTTTTCTTTCATTTTCTCCATGTGGTGGTAGTTTTCACACTCCTCACTGGGATGTAACTCTTTCCACATCTTTTGAGCATTTCACATTTCATTGACTCCCCCTCAATTGGCTATCAATTATTTAATATATAAGGTATTCAACCAAACCATTGATCTCGAATTCATACTCGACTAAGCAATCAAATATGATAATGACTATACCAAGAGATCATTGAGAGAGAAATTGACTTTGATCACTTAAAAGATGGTTTAAATAACGTAAATGATCATTGCAACATTGAAATATTATGACATCAAAGACATAATAAATTTCTAAATGCATAAAAGGATGCAATTAAAGTCAATTATGAAATATGCTCAATTAGTGTGCTATGTACAAAACATAGATAAAGAACAAAACAAAACAAAGAACAAAAACAAAACCTAATCTAAGCAAAGGTTTCAAAAGAGGTTATTTCAAGGAAAGCATGCCAATTGCTTTACGCAAGTGAATAAAACGTTTTTGATCCAAAGGTTTTGTTAAGATGTCAGCTAATTGATCTTCAGTTGAAATATATGACAGTTGAAGAATGTTTGATTCAACTAGCTCTCTAAGAAAATGATATCTAAGTTCAATATGTTTTGTTCTAGAGTGCAACACAGGGTTTTTAGAAATGTTAATGGCACTAGTGTTGTCACATAAAATGGTTACCGAAGATGTTGAAATTCGGAAATCGCTCAACACGTTCTTCATCCAAATCAATTGGGTTGAGCAACTTCCTGCAGAAATGTACTCCGCTTCGGCAGTCGAGAGTGCTATGCAGTTCTGTTTCTTACTGTGCCATGCAACAAGGCAGTGGCCAAGATAGAAGCATGCACCACTCGTGCTTTTCGGTCATCCACAGATCCAGCCCAATCGGCATCTGAGTATCCAACAATATCCAAAGTCGTTCCCATAGGATACCAAATTCCGAAACTGATTGTACCTTTGATATACCGGATGATCCGTTTCACCGCTTTCAGGTGAACCTCCTTCGGTGCTGATTGATATCTCGCACAAATCCCAACACTGAAGGATATATCCGGGCGACTAGCCGTGAGATATAGTAGACTTCCAATCATACTGCGGTACAGTTTCTCGTCTACATTCTCACATTGTGATTCACTTCCAAGTCCCTTATGGCTAGTTCCCATTGGAGTTGGAAAATCTTTCGAATTTTCAAGGTCAAACTTTTTGACCAACTCCAGTGCATACTTGGATTGACACAAGTGAATTCCTTCATCGTTTGCTTAACTTGTAATCCAAGAAAATAATTCAACTCGCCCATCATGGACATCTCAAATTCGCTTTCCATGGTCTCCGCGAATTTAGAAGCATCATTATCTCTCGTTGCTCCAAAAACAATGTCATCGACATAGATTTGAGCAACTATGAAATTGTTTTGATAATGCTTCACAAAGAGAGTCCTGTCAGCTCCCCCTCGAGTGTAGCCCTTTTCCAAAAGGTGCTTTGTCAACCTTTCGTACCATGCTCGCGGTGCTTGTTTCAGACCGTAAAGAGCCTTTTTCAGTCGAAAAACATGGTTAGGTAGTTTATGATCCACAAAACCTTTCGGTTGAGCTACATAAACTTCCTCATTTAAAAATCCATTTAAAAAGGCGCTCTTAACGTCCATTTGAAATAATTTGATTTTAAAATGACAAGCAATAGCAAACAGTATACGAATGGACTCGAGTCTAGCTACAGGGGCGAAGGTTTCATCAAAGTCTATACCTTCTACTTGAGAATAGCCTTGAGCAACTAACCTTGCTTTGTTCCGGATGATAGTACCTTCTTCGTTTTTCTTGTTCTTGAAGATCCATTTGGTACCTATCACATTGTGTTGCTTCGGAGGCTTTGTCAGTTCCCAGACTTTGTTTCGCTCAAATTGATGGAGCTCTTCCTGCATTGCTTTAATCCAATAATCATCTTGGAGAGCTTCATCAACATTCTTTGGTTCGATTTGAGATACATAGCATGCAAATCCGCAAACCAATTGTCTCCGTGTTCTAACTCCTTCTTGTGGATCTCCAATTATGTTCGACTCAGGGTGATCCTTGGAGATGCGTAACGTCTGAGGTAGAGGAGTAGGCGGAGGTACACGAGATGATTCCTGCACATCACATGAGCTTGAAGAACCGTTAGATGCATCAATATTATTATCGAAAGAATTGTTAGAAGAAGATGCATTAGCAGGTGTATCATCATCAAGAGAGATATCGAGGGTAGATTTTTCAGATTCAAAGTGAAAAGCTTCATCTACCTTAACATTTATCGATTCTACGATCGTCTTAGATTCTAAGTTAAAAACTCGATATGCTCTGCTGTTTGTAGAATAACCTAAGAAAATCCCTTCGTCACTTCGAGAGTCAAATTTTCCAAGATTTCACGATCACGTAAAATAAAACACCGACTCCCGAAAATGCGAAAATATTTGATGTTAGGTTTTCTACAAAACCAAAGTTCATATGGTGTATTAAAAGTCCCCGGGCGCAAGTACACTCGATTGATAACATAGACAGCCGTGTTCACCGCTTCAGCCCAAAAGTATAAAGGAAGGTTCCGGCTATGAAGCATAACACGAGCCATCTCCTGTACGACCCTGTTCTTGCGCTCGACTACACCATTTTGTTGAGGTGTGTAAGGTGCGGAGAATTCATGTTTAATGCCATTTGAGAAGTGCAAAAATCAATGAATTTAGAATTTATGAATTCACCACCTCTATCACTCCTCACTCGAGTAATCCTTTCATTCTTTTCTATCATAATACGATTGCAGATTTCGAGAAAAGAATCAAAGGTATCAGCTTTTTCCTTTAGAAAGGCTACCCAAGTATATCTAGAAAAGTCATCAACCAACAAAAAAATATACCATTTACCTCCAAGAGATGGTTGACGAGTTGGCCCCATTAAGTCCATATGCAAAAGTTCCAAAGGCCGTTTGTACCTATGTGGTTCAAATTCTTGTGTGCAGTCCTAGACTGTTTTCCCTTTTGGCAACCGCCACACACAAGGTTTTGTTCAAAAGAAAGTTTCGGAACCCCTTTGACCACATCTTTATTTGAAATTCTAGAAAGTTCCTTAAAGTTTATGTGACCTAGCCTTTCATGCCAAAGTGTTTCATTTTTCAAAGATGCTAGGTTACATTTTTCAGAAATTTTAGAAGGAACTACATAACAATTATTTTCTGATCTAACCCCCTTTAAAAAGAAAGCATGGTTCAAGTCAGTTACAGTGCATTTATCAGATGAAAAATTAACTGAATAACCACTATCACACAGTTGACTTATGCTTATGAGGTTAGTCTTTAGGCCATGAACAAATAATACATTATCTAGAACCGGGCCATCTGGAATAGCTACTGTTCCCTTTCCAACAATTTTGGAAGACCGGCCATCTCCGAAAACAACAAGTCCTCCGGAGTTTTTCTCAAAAGTTTGAAAACAGTTTTTATCGCCGGTCATATGTCGGGAACACCCGCTATCCAAATACCAAGACGAACTATCATATGCATGCAAGGAAACAGTGGTAGCAAGACAGGGAAAGATCTCACCTTTGCGCACCCAAACCTTTTTGGTATGCGACTGTAGTGCTCGTGGAGTTGATTTCCTAGGTGAGGGCGTCTTGCTTGAAGAATTGCTGCTCCTTGAAGATGTCGTCTTGAGCGATGTACTACCAAGGCTCTTTTCCGTCAATTTGGTTGGAGTGGTTTTCCGAGGAATAGCCCTTTTGGTAGTTGCTGCAAGATGTTCTTGAGGTGTGCATTTGGCTCCAGTCTTGCAGTTTCTTCTGATGTGCCCTGAAATGCCACAACGAAAACATACCTTGGTTCTTGTCGATTCCGAAGATGATGTAGTAGGTTCGTTGTCGTTGCTTGGCGTGAACACCGGTGTCGGAGGAGGAGATACCGACGAAGGCACAAATACCGTACCACTCGAACTTGGAATGTCTCCAGTTTGAGTGTATCCGAGGCCGAACTTGTTTCTTTGACCGAGACCAAGGAGTCTGTCCAACTTACTCCTTCCAGAAGTAAATCTCTGTAAGTCATCCTTTAGTTGGCGTATGGTCTCTGTCATTTCAGATTTTTCCTGTCGGGCCTCGCCGTAGAGCTTCAAGAAGTAATTCGCTTTGTTCACCATGTCTACATAACTCTTCTCGAAATGCTCATTGGACTCTTGAAGGGAAACATTTGTCTTAACCAGATTGTCCCTTTCCACTTCAAGATCGGTTGAGATAGAGGTTACTCTTTTTAATTCAACTTCAAGTTCCAGTAATCTCTCTTTCAACCCCTTGTTTTGTTTAGCCAGTTTCTTTGAATCCCTCAGAAGTTGATGGTAGGCTAAAACAAAATCTTCACCTTCCGAATTATCTGACTCATCGTCCGTTGCAATCTTTTCCACAGTGGAGTTGGACAGTGAGTCGGATGTACTTGCCATTAAGCACATGAAGGATGAAGGTTTGGTGGACGCGTGGAAAGCTGTCGCGTTGTCTTCTTCATCACTTGACGATGACTCATTTGACGTGGAGTTGTCATCCCAAGTGACTGCTTGCATCGCTTTCTTCTTAGCCGGATTCTTGTTGGGACATTCAGTTGCTATGTGGCCGTAGCCTCGACATTTGAAACACTGAACTTGTCCCTCAGAACTTTTCTTATCCTTTGAGAAGTTCTCTTGGCTTCTTGACTTGTAGCTTGAGAATCCCTTGCCTTTCTTCGACTTTCCGAAGGATGGAGTTTTGCTTGAATTTCCCCTTCGAAAGTTGCGGCGAAACTTCCTTGTCAAGAGAGCGAGCTGCTTCTCAAAGTCCTCCATAGAAATGTTCTCGTCGTCGTCCGAGGAGGATGAATCCGCGTCTTCTTCTTTAGTTGATTTCAATGCGTAACCTGAAGACTTAGAAGAAGATGCCTTTCCAGAAGAATAGTTAGTAGGAAAAGTCATTTCATAAGTTTGTAAAGCACCTACTAATTCTTCTACACGCATTTCGTCCGGGTGTTTAATTGTTTCAATGGCTGCAACCTTCGGGCGAAATCGTTCAGGAAGAGTTCTTAGAATTTTTCTTACAACTTTAAATTCTGGAATCTTCTCTCCCAAGTTAGCACATGAGTTCACGATGTCTTGCAATCGTGTGTAATAGTCAGTGAAGGATTCATTCTCTGCCATAGAGATTGAGTCAAACTTGCTCGTAAGCATTTGCAGTTTCTGAATCTTCACTAGGTTAGTTCCCTCATGCGTAACTTGAAGAACATCCCAGATTTCTTTCGCAGTCTCACATGCCGAGACGCGAGAGAACTCAGTTTGTGACAAAGCATTAAATAGAGCATTAATCCCTTTGCCATTGTAAGAAGATAAGTCTATCTCTTCCTTGGTCCATTTCGACCTAGGTTTCAAGGTGCGAACATCATCTAAAATTTCAGTTGGATTAGACCATCCTAATTCAATTGATTGCCACACCCTTTCGTCGATGGAAATTAAGAAAGCTTTCATCCGTACTTTCCAGTACGCATAATTAGTTCCATCAAAGAAAGGGGGTCGATTGATGTTTCCACCTTCAACCATTGTTTACAACCCTATTCCCGCTCTGATACCACTTGTTGGGTTTAGGTTAATAAGGATCTAATAGGGGAAAAAACACCTAGAGGGGGGTGAATAGGTGTAAACAATAAACACTCAAAAATCATTGTGCGATAAAACCCAATGCGGAAAAATAAAAGAACACACAAGATTTTTACGTGGAAAACTCCAAACCGGAGTAAAAAACCACGGGACCGATAACACGGCGAAATCCACTAGAGTTAACACACGTACAAGGTGATATAACGTACTCACAGACGACTCAACCTTTTACCATACGCCCCTAGTCGATCTTCTCCGCTCGCTCCGCAACGCTTCTCGAATCCACGATTTGCGCCGCCAACGCTGAATCCACAGCGTCCAACGTCGAATCCACGACGTCCGACCGAATCCACGGTCTTCACCCAATGGTACGCTTCGAATCCACGAACGCACCTCGCTCCGAATCCACGAAAGCGATAACACCTTGAATCCACAAGGCCACGCGAGTCCACGCGCCGATTTTGGGGTAAATCGTTGTTTGTTTGGGTGGTGATGATCCGCCGAATACTTAGATCAAGAGTAGATCGGAAATACCATCTAAGTATTCATTAGTTTGATTCAACTCAAGATATGAGTATGAAAATCCTAGAATCAAACTAATCAATATAGATGAAGAACCATTAAATAGATCTAATGATTTCCGTTCTTCTCTATATGTGGATCTAAGGCCGTATAAAATGATATTTGAAAATGACGGCTCTTTTTCCGATGTGTGGATTGCCCTAGAAATGAAAAGGAAGGGCTATTTATAGGTTAGAAACCCTAGGAAGAATATTCGGATCAAAAACAAACTTTTCTGGAAAGTTTTACGGGCGACGATCCGGACTGCGCAAGTCACGATCCGGATCGCTTACGCGTAGAGAGCAATTTCCAGAAAACCGCCTGTTCGGGATCCGGATCATAATCTACGATCCGGATCGTTCATACAGTTTTACCAGAACAATGTGTTCGGGATCCGGATTGAGATTCCACGATCCGGATCGTTCAAGCCAACAGGTAAAACTCATGTTCGGGATCCGGATCATCAAATGCCATGATCCGGATTGAACTAGTGTATGAACGAGCACCCTTCGGGATCCGGATCGAAATGACATGATCCGGATCCTGAACATGTCCCATGTCCAGTTTTTGATGAATATGCAGTTAAAACCTCTTCCGGGTGTTTCTACACTATAAGAAGTATTCGGATCATCACAAATTATTTAATTTAACGTACCTGATCCTTTTGAATTCTTCTTTCTTGAGATTGAGGTAGTTGATCCAGAGTTTCTTCATCTTCAATCTTCAAGACTTGAACTATTCACGAAATGCGCCAACTCAAATTCCGTAACACCTACGGCGGCACTGGGACTCGAGGATATTCCTGTTGTCCGCGAGTTCCCAGATGTGTTTTTCCCAGAGTTGACGACTATGCCGCCGGAGAGGGAGATAGAGTTTGTGATTGATGTGGTACCAGGAACCGCACCAATCTCAAAGGCACCTTATAGGATGGCACCTGCCGAGTTGAGGGAGTTGAAGGCCCAGCTTCAGGATCTGATGGATAGGGGCTTTGTTAGGCCCAGTGTTTCTCCGTGGGGAGCGCCAGTATTATTTGTGAAGAAGAAGGTTGGGTCACTTCGATTGTGTGTGGATTACAGAGAGTTGAATAAAGTGACCATCCGGAACAAGTATCCCCTACCACGGATAGATGATTTGTTCGAACAGTTGCAAGGAGCTTCTGTGTTTTCGAAGATTGATCTTCAGTCAAGTTACCACCAGCTGAGGGTGAGGACCGAGGACATCTCCAAGACGGCTTTTAGATCCCGGTATGGGCATTATGAGTTCACGGTTATGCCTTTTGGTTTGACTAATGCCCCTGCTGCATTTATGGATTTGATGAACTAGGTATTCCAGTCGTACTTGGACCTGTTTGTGGTTGTATTCATCGACGACATTTTGATCTACTCCCGGAGCAATGTGAAGCACTTGAGGATAGTGCTGCAGCTTCTGCGAGAGAAGAAGCTGTATGCCAAGCTTAAAAAGTGCGAGTTCTGGCTTCGGGAGGTTGCATTCTTGGGCCATATCGTATCAGCCGCAGGAGTGGCAGTTGATCCGACGAAGATTGATGCAGTTCGGGATTGGCCGAGACCGACGACGGTTACAGAGGTTCGGAGTTTTCTGGGCTTGGCAGGCTATTACCGTCAGTTTGTAGAGTGCTTTGCGAAGCTCTCTACTCCCCTGACCAGTTTGACTAGGAAGGGGACGAGGTTTGTTTGGTCTGAGCAGTGCCAGCGGAGTTTTGTGGAGCTGAAGGATAGATTGATTTCAGCACCAGTTCTTGCATTGCCAGTGATGGAAGATGGATTCGTGATTTATAGTGACGCCTCTCACAGCGGATTGGGATGTGTTTTGATGCAGCATGGTAGGGTAATTGCTTATGCTTCACGGCAATTAAAGGATTATGAGAAGAATTACCCTACTCATGATTTGGAGCTTGCAGCTGTGGTGTTCGCTTTGAAGTTATGGTGGCATTACCTCTATGGAGAGCACTACGAGATTTACACGGATCATAAGAGTTTGAAGTACTTGTTTACTCAAAAGGAGCTGAATCTGAGGCAACGCCGGTGGTTAGAGTTATTAAAGGACTATGATGTGAGCATCCTTTATCATCCCGGCAAGGCCAATGTTGTAGCAGCTTTGAGTCTGAGGTCAGTGCAGAGTTTGAGCATGTTGATCACACAGCAGGCATCGCTTGTTGAGCAGATGAGGCGGCTACAGATTGAGGTGGTATCCCTTGGGGTCTCTGCTAGACTTATGTCTATGGTCTTGCAGCCCACTCTGTTGGATAGGATCAGGGAGACACAGAGTGAGGAACCCCACTTGGTGAGGACCAGATCTCAGATTCAGACAGATCAGATAGGGGATTTTATAGTGGATAGCTCGGGAGTACTGCGGTACAGGGACCGAGTATGTGTGCTTATGGATCCTAAGATCAGAGACCAGATTTTGAGAGAGTCCCATTATACACCTTATACCATTCATCCTGGTGGTACTAAGATGTATATGGACCTCAAGGCACATTTTTGGTGGTCCGGAATGAAGCGGGACATTGAAAAATTTGTGGCTCATTGTTTAACTTACCAGCAAGTGAAGGCAGAGCACCGGGTTCCTGCTAGCAAGTTACAGAATCTTCCAATCTCCGAGTGGAAGTGGGACCACATTACTATAGATTTTGTTACTGGGCACAGAGTGGAGCCGATGCAGTTTGGGTTATTGTGGATAGACTTACCAAGTCTGCACATTTCTTGCCTGTACAGATGACTTGGTCGTTGGAGCGTCTGGCACAGTTGTATTTGGACGAGGTGGTGACGCTTCATGGTGTACCCGTCTTGATTATATCAGATAGGGACCCGAGGTTTGTATCACACTTTTGGGGAGTCTACAGTCAGCCTTGGGGACCCATCTTAGGTTCAGCACTGCTTTCCACCCACAGACTGATGGCCAGTCCGAGCGCACCATACAGACCCTCGAGGATACGTTGAGAGCATGCGTGATGGTTTTTGGAGGGGGGGTGGTACCGACACTTACCATTGGTTGAGTTTGCGTACAACAACAGCTATCAAGCGAGCATTCAGATGGCTCCGTTTGAGGCGTTGTATGGACGCAAGTGTCGGTCGCCCTTGTATTGGAGTGATGTGGGTGAGAGAAGGACTTTGGGACCAGATTTACTTTTGGAGGCTGAGGAGAAAGTCAGAGTAGTTCGCCGACATCTTGAGACAGCCCAGAGTCGTCAGAGGAGCTACGCTGATACTCGACGGCGAGACCTAGAGTTTCAGATTGGTGATCATGTCTTTTTGAAGGTCTCGCCTTCGAAAGGGGTCCAGAGATTTGGAGTGCGTGGGAAGCTCAGTCCCCGCTTTATTGGACCCTTTGAGGTACTTGAGAGGGTAGGCCCCGTGGCTTATAGAGTTGCTCTTCCTCCACGCCTGGCAGGAGTTCACGATGTTTTCCACGTCTCAGCTCTGAGGAGATATGAGTTTGACCCGTCACACGTGATTGACTTCACTTCTCTGGAGATCGGCGAGGATCTGGTATATGAGGAGCGCCCGTTGCGAATTCTTGCTCGTGAGGTGAGGGAATTGCGGAACCGGGCCATTTCGTATGTGAAAATCTTGTGGAGCAATCACGAGGAGCGAGAGGCTACTTGGGAGCTGGAGACAGAGATGAGAGATGCCTACCCCTTTCTGTTTGAGACTTCCGGTTGAGATACGTCTGTTCTGTTTTTCTTTATTTTGGGGACAAAACTTTCTTTTAGTGGGGGAGGATGTAGTGGCCCAGGTTCCCATGCATCCTTTTTCCGGTGAATCCACTGTTAGAAAATCTAGTGTTGGTGTATCTGGCCCATAGTGCATCAAAGGGATGCCACAGATGGACCCTGTGAGGTATCTTTAGCTGTGTTGGCCTTCGGCTAGGTTTGCCAAAATTTTTAAAAATATTTATGCCAAACAGAGGTTGGAAATGGATTCAGCATGGAAAAACGCTTGAAAACGGCTATTTGCTTGTTTGATTCTGAGTCCGGATGCCCAAAAACGGACTCCCGGAAGTTTTTATTGGCTTTTGGTGCATTCGAGGGGCCGTAAACCGCCGGCATGCCACATGGCGGCCTATCATTGGCCAGTTTTCAGCGCGCGGTCCACAGAGTAGCGCGGCTGGGTGCACAGACCCGGCGCAGGGACACGTGGCACCGCCTGATTGGCGGGCTCAAGGCGCACGGTCTATCGGGTGAGCGCGGCGGTGCATGGACCAAGGCGGGGGACACGTGGCAGCCTCCGGATGGTCGGTGCATGCGGCGCAGTCCACGGAATTCCAAAGCGGGATGCGTGGACCGGGTGTAGGGGACACGTGTCACCTTCTGATTCGCGGGCGCACCGGGCGCGGTGCACGGGGGACCTAGCCGGCGCCTCGGGGCGCGTGCGCACGAGGGGGCCATGCCGCGCGATCGGCGTGGGCGGGCGACCGGTCGGCGGGTTTCCCGGCTGGACACGTGGCGCCGCCTGATTGGCGGGCGCCAACCGCCTTCCTGTTTAGGGAGGGGCCACATGGCTGGCTATGAGTGGCCCGCACAGCTGTTTGCTGTTTGGCGGGCCACGTGGCATCACCTATTGGTTTCGACCGCAAACAGTGTTGGGCCGGGCCCAACACTGTAGCAGCCCGAAACATTCGGGCGCCCGGAATTCGGGCCCAAAAGCCCAATGAGAGCTTTTTGGATTCTCTTTCCGGGTTGGTCCTATAAATAGGCCATTCATACTCACTTTTCAGGCTTTTTTCGGGCTTTTTAGACTTAGCACCCCGTATCAAATTTGTTGCTCACCTTGTTGTGCATCTTGCGGAGGAAGCCCGAAATTTTTGGAGGCCGCGGCATTGACGACTTTGGCATTGTAGCGCAGAGCGACGATTTACTATTGGAGGCCCTTTTTGTCGCACTTCAGTCTGTGAGGTCTACAGAGCTACCCCGACTGTATTTTTGGACGATTTTTGTGGCGTTGGATCCACGAGAGGTAGGCCTATGCTTTTCTTGTTGATCCCTTTCTTCAGATCCGAACACTTTTTGGGGTTCCTGGTACATTTTTAACCCCCATTGCTACAGGATTTCTCTCTGGATAGTAGCGCCTTGCCGGATTTTATTCTCCGCGCTCGAGCGTCGGATCGAGACGAGCCTGTACACTTTTTTCATCTACTCGTCGCGAGGAGTATCATCATATTTTTCTTGGATTTTTCCGAGACCTTCCTGGAGGTATACTATTCCCTTTTTATCTGTGCCAGAGTTTACAGTTGTGTGGTTATGAGTATTTGCGCACCTGTACTGTGGAATTTGTAACTAGGCCTACGGGCTTGGAATTGGACGTGCAGGTACCCATTTCGAAGGTCTCGACGAGACGATCGCTGTGATATTTTTATTGGAATTTTCAGAGCACTTTCAGCAGGTGAAATAATTGTATCTTTGGGACTGATTTTCAGATTGTGTTATTTGGGGCAAATTTTGGAATAAAGTGTAACTGTTGGCCTTGTGTTGTACCCAGGAGGGTTTGCGGGTATTGCTGGACCGTTGGTGTTGGAGTGATTTGATTTCCTGGTATTTTTTGCTGTGGGACTTTGGACAGTTCAGCTCTTCAGGTGGGTGGCCCGTTTCCAAGATCCTCAGATTACACATTAATTCTATATGTGTAGGAACAAGCATGATAGGAATAGTGTATTGTTAGCATGCTAGTCTGTGAAAGTTGTTATTCCTGTTAAATTCTGATGATCTTGTGATGCTTTATTTCCTACAACTTGTTAATTATTGATATCTTGGAACTTGACCTAGCACCCCCGCCATATGCAGCATGTTCAGCCAGACTGTAGAAAACTTCAACTTGGGCTAGGTTTTTATTGCTCTAGACATTCCCACATCACTATTCTATATTTCATTCTGGACTTAGCTTTTTCCTCGCCCGGGTTGTGGGCCGAGAGGTCGGGTTGTTATGGGATGCATTTACACTTGTGTCTGGGAACCGAGTGGAGTTTGATAGCAGTCTGTAGATCAGGGTTCTTCGGGAGCCATGAGAGTGACAGTGGGTCTCGGCTGTGTAGTTTTCCAGCCTGTGAGTGAGACAGTATTTTGTTGGTTACAGCCGATCTTGTTGATCGAGGATTTGGATTATAGCCTGCATGAGCCACATTTGAGCTCAACAGAGATGCGCGAATACTTTACTCGTTGGGGTTGCGCCCCTCGAGTGCCACTCCAGAGTTGGGCCTGATGCTTCTATCGCGACTTGTCGATGCATTGTCCCTCTGGCTGGGCCAATTTTGGCAGTCACGGACACCGTCCCTCTGGCTGAGCCAATTTTGGCAGTCACGGACGTCCTACGTAAGTCCGGTCCTCTGGGATGTAACGGCAGTAGGTAGGCGCAGGTTTGACTAGACCCGAGGAGGCAGTCATTTTAGATTGGGTGATCTGAGTTGAGAGCTAGTTGTGGCATTATGTTCTTTCTGTTCCACTCTTTGAGCATCTAGATAGAGGCATAGTAGCTGTAGAGTTTACTTTTCCAGCCTTTCCTTACAGCACTGCATATGTTACTTTATGCCTCTAATAGACTTAGTGGGCAGACCGTCGGGCTTGTTGGCGGCACCCACTGAGAACTACTGTGGGATGTAGTTCTCACACCAGTCGTTGTGTCTTTTTCCCAGGGACTTCTGCTCAGGTTCCTGCTGCTCC
The DNA here is from genome assembly GCA_029168755.2 of Tillandsia fasciculata. Classification (NCBI taxonomy): domain Eukaryota; kingdom Viridiplantae; phylum Streptophyta; class Magnoliopsida; order Poales; family Bromeliaceae; genus Tillandsia; species Tillandsia fasciculata. The sequence goes on along the minus strand of JAQOTM010000047.1, from coordinate 58,417 downwards.
AATTACTGATCCTGCTCCTTCTGACCGAGGTAAGGGAGTCGCGAGATAGATCCCTTCCAATCATCCTCTGGGAGAGAGAGTAGTTGTACCCGTTACCTGTTTTTGTGAGTGATTTGTTGAGCGACCCTTGTAGTGAGGTATCGAGTTGTATCTTTCCTTTACTGCTAAGAGAGACTTATGTATTTTGGTGAGGATGGTTTGTATTATTTGGAGTTGTAGCTGTATTTATATCTTTTATTTCAGTATTTTACATTTTCAGCTCTGATATCTGTTAGTGTAGATGATTCTTTTGCAGGTTAGTCGCTACGTCTAAACGGGGCTTCCCGTATGGGCGGCAGATCTGTTGGCGAGCCCGGGTCGCAGTTTCGACCCCGGGGCGTGACACGGTCGATGCAATCCCACAACTTACCCGCTGTCAACTGTCCACCCTGCCTCGGTGCCCCAGCACTAAACGTCGGCACGGAGGGGGTTACTCGATACTCCGACAACTATGCCACTACGCTGCTCTGACAACTGTGCTGCTGCGCTGCTCCGACAACTGTGTCACTGCGCTGCTACCCACATCGCCGCTGATCTACCTCAAACACTCCTACACTTCGGGTCCGAAGCTTTCAGACTCTAATCTGGGTATCCGGCCCGAAACAACCAGCTCAGACACAACTTCTGCACCAAGGTGCACCCAGGTCATGGCCCAGCGTTTGGGAGACACCGCTCGCCACGACAAAACCGCAAATCAGCACACCCCAAACACAAGACCCAATCTAGTGAAAGTCAAAGACATCTCCCTATTTTTGTAACTTTATGTTGTCTCCAGCCAACATATTTTATTTCTTTCTCCTATCATTTAGACTTCTGAGATAGCATGCTCGGGTTCGAGCGGGGACTGGGATAGTGTAGTTAGATTTTGAGATCTGGGATACATTGGGCTCGATGGTAGGGTATTGCGGTAACCACGAATCTTGGGTGGTTGACCGGGCTATTACTATTGTATCAGATTGGAGGATAGGATTCCTCTAGTGGATGGAGTTTTCCACTGGCTGATTATTATCGCATTGCTTGGGGGTACGGGTTTTCTTTAGTGGAGGGTTTTTTTCTACTTTGATTAGAGTCGTGATCCAGTCCTGCTACACAGGGTTACTTGTTACAGATGTTACTTTACTCGGGTGGGTCGCTCCCCTCGAGTGCCACTCCGGAGGTAGATCTTTGACCGAGCCATGTGTGCCGGTCAGATACTTATTTTGGGATGCGAGCCATGTGTGCCGATCCCGCGGAATCGAGCCATGTGTGCAGATTCCGCTGCTGCGATCTTGAGTTCGACAGCAAAGCAGGCAATGCGAGTTTTTATTGGTGGTTAGATTGGGGTATTCGGTCAGGCACATGTACAGATGCATTCTTATAGTTTTATATCCTGACTCTGCATGTAGAGGCATATTAGCGGTACACTTTTATCAGTTGTTATACTTAGCTTTTCCCCTTTTTGCCTCTGGTTAACCTGGTGGGCATGTCTGAGTTGAGGCTTTACCCACTAGGGGAGGCTACTGTTTTATAGTAGTACTGTAGTAACCGCTGGTTTAAAATAATCACTTGGGTCCACCTTTGGTTTTATTTATTTCCAATTAGACCCGGAGGGTGATCCATAATTTCTTGTTCCCGGTCAGACCGTCGGGACTCGCGGGTATTTTTAGTTAATAAAGCTCGCGAAACGGAGAATGGCGGTGCAATCGGATTTGAATTCCGACGTCGGGTGCTTCCAGAATAAATTCCGGGAGTTGGCTAACGATTCAGGCAACCAGCACGGTTTTTGAGGCGGGTCGGACCCCGGTTCGCACCCGTTTTAATCATTCCCGCGTTTTTTTTCCGTCGTACAACTCCCGCCCCAACTTCCCACCACTTCCCCACAACTACCCACTAACCGCCCCACTTCCCACCACTTCCCCCAACTACCGGCCACTTCCCCACAACTCCCCTTAAACCCCCCCCCTGCGTACGAAACCCCAAAAGAAAGCGGAAATCATTTCCCAAACTTTCCATTCCCCAAACCTTCCTTACCGCTATCAACCGGCGTGGAGTACCGGTGGAGCAATCAAGGAGGAGGAGGAACACCGTACATCCTTTGCCTTGGGACCGGGCACACCAGACGGGGCGAGTCTTCCCTCGTTCAACCTAGCCGACGAAACCAAGGTGAGCTTAATTTAAGGTTGTATTTAGCAATTCTTGGTCCCTTCTTGGAAGAGGGAAGAAGAAGGGTCGGCAACACCACCGGAGCCGGCGCACGCGGAGCCGCGCTTGCGGGAAGCGCCGCGTGCGGGCGGCGCTCGCATGCGGGCAACGCCGCATGCGGGCGGCGGCGCCCGCACCCGCCGCGTGCGGGCATTTCCACGCGCGGGCGGCGGCACCGCACCTCCATGCGGGCGGCGCCGCACCCCCATACGGGCAGCGCCGCACATGTGCGGGTGTTCCAGTCCTTTTAGCCTGACGGAGTCCTGAGTTACCAACTCCTGTATCACAGGTGCGTGTAGGTCAGGGCGGACCCACCAAGACGCAGAGGAGCCTAGTGTCGGTCAGGAGCGCGACAACGATAAAGGTGGGTTTTTCTCCCGAGGTTTAGTAATGTTAATGTTCCGGGGAGGATGTTACATATTATGTTAACCTGTACTAACACTGATGGCTTCTATGATTTACTATATTACCCCGTGTATTGTTACTATGCTCGAGTGCGACACGCGCATCCGCGGTTTGGCCACCGCAAAGGGTGCTCTTTTCCGGAAAGGCGGTCTCTGACCCGTGTTTACCCACGAGGTGACGTAGTGGGGCCCCCGTAGATGTGGGGTTTGAGGCACAAAGGTGTGAGCTGGTGCGACCGTCGGGATTGGATCCCGATGAGGTCAGGTGTTAAAGGTGTTACAGGGGTAAAGGTGATAAAAGGTGTTACAGGTATTACAGGTGCTACAGGTGTTACCCGTTTGAGAGGAGTGGTTGCTCCCGCTAGTCTTACTTTGAGGCTTGGTATCATTTTACTGCTTTAGTATTATTCTTATGATGGTGTCGCTGACTACCCACTCTGTGACAGGTACCTCCAGGGGGTAGAGGTAGGCGACGGTGAGGCCGAGGTGGTAGCAGTCGGGCCCTAGTATGCTGTTTTTATTTACTTTCACTGCAATTTCATTTGGAACTGTAGGTTATTATGTGGTTCTCGATACCCTTGTGGGGTCGTGTGGATGTTGAGTACTTTCATGTCCTTTATGCATTACTGTTTCCTTTATTGTTCCCGGTCGGCCGTTTTCTAAACAAATCAACTAGAAAGCAAAAGAAAAAGGACTTTGTAAACTGTTTTCAAAAGTCTAGGGTCGGGTGGGCCCGTTTTATAAACCTTGTGGATTTATGCCGTTTTCCAATCGGTTTTCAAATCCTAAGGCCGTGTGGGCCTATTTTCAAAATAGTGAGTTTATACTTTCAACTTGACTGGCCACGGGTATTGTTTAGGCTTCATGCACCGTACTGTTGTGACTAAATAGAAAGTGATTGCTTGTGCTTGACGGTTGTAATAGCCGCGACGCCGTGCATATATAGAGGAGACTCTGCCCGATTTTTGAGTGAATCTATATATGTGGCGGATCTGGGAACGCGCCGGGGAAGGAGGTTTCAAAAGAAAAAATTTTGTACACACCTTACGCCTACTTTGGGCACCGTTTCCGCTAAAATAAAACCCCCGGGGCGTGACAGATTAAGATGGTATCAGAGCCTTTGCTTAAATCACAACAGTGACGGCCCAACATCCACCGAGATATCACACCTAACTACGAATAAATGAAATATGCAGGGTTTAAGGGTTAGGACGTGAGTGAACGAGGGGAGGGAAACTAGTGTGATTTGTTTCCGCTCGGTTTTTCCTAGGTATATTGGGACTGATGTGTTTCCTTGGTGTGGACAGATAGAAGCTCGGTTTTGGGTAGGTAACTGCTGCCGGACATGGACCTTGCGGCAGAGGCGAACCGCTTGCTACGCAACCAGCTGCGCGACGTGGCTGGGCAGCTGCTAAACCTTGCGGAGCGCGTGGGTATACTGACCCAGGAGCTTGAGAGTGTCGACCGCGCCCTGCACGGCACCGGTGGATTTAACTCTCGTGGGATACCACCAACTGGCGTTGCTACCTTTCAGGGAGCGGTCAACTTGGCCGTGCGCGCGGAACTAGAGCGTACACGACAGGCACACCCCTACCCTGGGCCGACAGTGGGCCCATACCCGAGCGGCAGAGCAACTAAACGACAGAGGAAAGGGCCGAAGCTCGGGCAGGCGACGAGGGGGGGACCTGAGCCACCAAAGCCATGTGTCATTTGCGATGGTGCGCATCCAATGGTGAATTGCCCTTGGCGGGACGAACATTGCTTCCGGTGTGGCAAGCCGGGCCACACACGTTACGATTGCCCCCGGAAGCCGGCCGTCACCAGACCCCCGGCACCGAGACCTGACGCCCTACGCCTGACGGACTCTTCTGATACCGAGTCCCCATCCCGCCTCGCCGAACGAGGCTGGCCCAGAGGTTGTGAACGGATCTCCCCAGCCGCCCCGGGAAGCAGTGATGCGGAATCCCAGAACAGGGGATAGCAGGCGGCTGATCGGATGTCGGATCTGGGTTAGGATGGTCTTTATAGGTAGTTTACTCCTCTTTTCTGTTATAACCACTAGGAATATTAGAGTGAGCCCTTTGTTGGACATGTCGAATGGTCGCTTAATGGATGTGCATGCTTAACTAGATCATTATGAGCCTATCATGTGGAAAACATTATAATGAAAACCTGACATGTTGAAACTTTTACATGCTTCATGGACGTTGTTTTAGCATTTAACCTTACTTAAGGGGGGGGGGATGTACCGTCATAGTGCGATGTTGTGAGACGTTTTGTGGGAGAACATCATTTGAGGATTCTTGGGCAGGTGTAGGTGGATGATTCAAGTGAGGGTGATTGGTAGGTTATGGACACTATCTCTTTGGTGTTCATTGTAACATCTTCTCAGATCACCAGAGTCTTAAATACCTATTCACCCAAAAGGGACTAAACCTGCGGCAGAGGCAGTGGTTTGAGTTACTAAAGGATTACGATCTAACAATTCAATACCACCCCGGGAAAGCAAACGTGGTAGCGGACGCTTTGAGCAGGAAGGGGCGACCGGAAAGGGGAATCAGCAGGTGCGATAACTGAGCAGAACAGTTTGATTGCAGAATTCGCACGACTAAGGTTGAAAGTAGTGCCAGCGGGCACGGTTGCGCAACTTCTAACTGTGGTGGTCAAGCCAACCCTACTCGAGAAGATACGAGAAGGGCAGCAGGCGGACTCGTATTTACAGCTCGTAAGAGACAAGATCGCACTGGATCGGGAAGGAGATATTTTTCAGCGGAAGACGACGGCACCCTACGATTTCGCGGACGGATCTGCATGCCGGATACCCCGGAATTGAAGAACGGAAATTTTTGGGACCCGAGCTGATGGAAGAAACAGAAGAGAAGGTGCGCCTCATCAGACAGCGCTTACTAACCGCCCAGAGACGACAAAAGGGCTATGCGGATCGGAGACGCCGCGACTTAGAGTTCCAGGTGGGGGAACACGTGTTTTTGCGGGTCCCGCCGTCGAGGGGAATCAAGCGATTTGGGTTAAAAGGCAAACTGAACCCGCGGTTTGTGGGGCCATTCGAGATCCTGGAACGGATTAGCCCAGTGGCTTATCGCCTTGCCCTACCACCAAACCTCGATCGGATTCACGATGTGTTCCACGTTTCGATGCTTAAGAAATACCTTCCCGACCCGTCGCATGTCCTGGACGTCTCGACGCTCGAACTAAAGGAGGACCTAAGCTTCGAGGAAACCCCGGTACGAATCCTAGCAAGAGAAAGCAAGACACCCCGAAACCGAGTCATCCCCTACGTGAAAGTGCTCTGGAACAACCACGAGGAGCGAAAGGCGACATGGGAGCGGGAATCGAAGATGAGGGAGGGTTACCCCCATCTCTTCAGCGAGAACCAGGAATGAGTTTCGAGGACGAAACTCGCTTTAAGAGGTGAGTGATGTAGTAACCGCTGGTTTAAAAAAATCACTTGGGTCCACCTTTGGTTTTATTTATTTCCAATTAGACCCGGAGGGTGATCCATAATTTCTTGTTCCCGGTCAGACCGTCGGGACTCGCGGGTATTTTTAGTTAATAAAGCTCGCGAAACGGAGAATGGCGGTGCAATCGGATTTGAATTCCGACGTCGGGTGCTTCCAGAATAAATTCCGGAAGTTGGCTAACGATTCAGGCAACCAGCACGGTTTTTGAGGCGGATCGGACCCCGGTTCGCACCCGTTTTAATCATTCCCGCGTTTTTTTTCCGTCGTACAACTCCCGCCCCAACTTCCCACCACTTCCCCACAACAACCCACTAACCGCCCCACTTCCCACCACTTCCCCCAACTACCGGCCACTTCCCCACAACTCCCCTTAAACCCCCCCCCTGCGTACGAAACCCCAAAAGAAAGCAGAAATCATTTCCCAAACTTTCCATTCCCCAAACCTTCCTTACCGCTATCAACCGGCGTGGAGTAACCGGTGGAGCAATCAAGGAGGAGGAGGAACACCGTACATCCTTTGCCTTGGGACCGGGCACACCAGACGGGGCGAGTCTTCCCTCGTTCAACCTAGCCGACGAAACCAAGGTGAGCTTAATTTAAGGTTGTATTTAGCAATTCTTGGTCCCTTCTTGGAAGAGGGAAGAAGAAGGGTCGGCAACACCACCGGAGCCGGCGCAACGCGGAGCCGCGCTTGCGGGAAGCGCCGCGTGCGGGCGGCGCTCGCATGCGGGCAACGCCGCATGCGGGCGGCGGCGCCCGCACCCGCACGCGGCCAGCGCCGCGTGCGGGCGGCGCCCGCACCCGCACGCGGCCAGCGCCGCGTGCGGGCGGCGCCCGCACCCGCCGCGTGCGGGCATTTCCACGCGCGGGCGGCGGCACCGCACCTCCATGCGGGCGGCGCCGCACCCCCATACGGGCAGCGCCGCACATGTGCGGGTGTTCCAGTCCTTTTAGCCTGACGGAGTCCTGAGTTACCAACTCCTGTATCACAGGTGCGTGTAGGTCAGGGCGGACCCACCAAGACGCAGAGGAGCCTAGTGTCGGTCAGGAGCGCGACAACGATAAAGGTGGGTTTTTCTCCCGAGGTTTAGTAATGTTAATGTTCCGGGGAGGATGTTACATATTATGTTAACCTGTACTAACACTGATGGCTTCTATGATTTACTATATTACCCCGTGTATTGTTACTATGCTCGAGTGCGACACGCGCATCCGCGGTTTGGCCACCGCAAAGGGTGCTCTTTTCCGGAAAGGCGGTCTCTGACCCGTGTTTACCCACGAGGTGACGTAGTGGGGCCCCCGTAGATGTGGGGTTTGAGGCACAAAGGTGTGAGCGGTGCGACCGTCGGGATTGGATCCCGATGAGGTCAGGTGTTAAAGGTGTTACAGGGGTAAAGGTGATAAAAGGTGTTACAGGTATTACAGGTGCTACAGGTGTTACCCGTTTGAGAGGAGTGGTTGCTCCCGCTAGTCTTACTTTGAGGCTTGGTATCATTTTACTGCTTTAGTATTATTCTTATGATGGTGTCGCTGACTACCCACTCTGTGACAGGTACCTCCAGGGGGTAGAGGTAGGCGACGGTGAGGCCGAGGTGGTAGCAGTCGGGCCCTAGTATGCTGTTTTTATTACTTTCACTGCAATTTCATTTGGAACTGTAGGTTATTATGTGGTTCTCGATACCCTTGTGGGGTCGTGTGGATGTTGAGTACTTTCATGTCCTTTATGCATTACTGTTTCCTTTATTGTTCCCGGTCGGCCGTTTTCTAAACAAATCAACTAGAAAGCAAAAGAAAAAGGACTTTGTAAACTGTTTTCAAAAGTCTAGGGTCGGGTGGGCCCGTTTTATAAACCTTGTGGATTTATGCCGTTTTCCAATCGGTTTTCAAATCCTAAGGCCGTGTGGGCCTGTTTTCAAAATAGTGAGTTTATACTTTCAACTTGACTGGCCACGGGTATTGTTTAGGCTTCATGCACCGTACTGTTGTGACTAAATAGAAAGTGATTGCTTGTGCTTGACGGTTGTAATAGCCGCGACGCCGTGCATATATAGAGGAGACTCTGCCCGATTTTTGAGTGAATCTGTATATGTGGCGAATCTGGGCACGCGCCGGGGAAGGAGGTTTCAAAAGAAAAAATTTTGTACACACCTTACGCCTACTTTGGGCACCGTTTCCGCTAAAATAAAACCCCCGGGGCGTGACAAGTACTTACCCCCATTGTCTTTTCTTTGTTTCTTTTTCCTCCTTGTTTTGCAGAGTCCTCTGCAGGAGTTGCTGGGCCGTCAGCAGCTGATCGAGGTAAGAGGATTGCGGATTAGATAGCGAGCCACCCGAGTGATGTTAGCTGGAGTTTTTGGTGTACCTGGTTTTCTCAGACAGTCCTGTTCTATTTCTTTTTGTGTCTGGCTTTTGCCAGCTAGTTGTATATTTGTGGTGAGCTGGGAGAGATGTTTGTATTTATTTTACTGTTATACTTTATTTACTTCCAGCTTCTGTCTGAGATACAGTAGTTTTAGTTCAGCTCTGATTCTTATGCTCTTTTATTATTATCTCTTATATCTGAGCAGGTTACCGACGCTTCGTGTATGCGGAAAATACCGTATACACGGCGGATCTGTAGACGGGCCCGGGTTCTGGTTTACACCCGGGGCGTGACACTTCCTTTTGTTACTTTGATCATCTTGGTTAGTGAGTTTTGTGATTGCCTTTATTGTGGAACTATGTGGATGTTGGATTGAGCTTTTGACTTAGTGTTGGTCTATCTTTAATGCGGCATATTGGATTGAGCTTTTGACTTAGTGTTTCTATTAGTATTGCATGCGGCATGTTTTCAAGTAGCAAAATGATTTCGATAATATTTTCAAACTAAGTGTCTTGTGGGACTGCTTTCCAAACCCGTGGGTTTATCCTTTCAAGTTATGTTGCCGCCTAAAAGTGATTTGCGAAAACGTTTTTAAAAACCTAGTGTCGTGTTGACACCGATTTGGCAAACTTGTGGCTTTATCCTAGTTCAATCTTGTGTTAATGATAGTAGTTGTTATAAATTGTATTTCCCCTTCAGCTCTCAACATGATTGTGTGGTTAAAGTAGGTATTGTGATTGTGACGCCGTGCATATAAAAAGGAGGCTCAGTCCATTTGCGGGGTGAATTTGTATATGTGGCGGTTCTAGCACGCACCAGTAGGCGAGGTTGTTTTCAAAAAAAAAAATGTATACGCTTTTTCGCTTATTTAGAACCTCCGGGGCGTGACATGTAGGGCCCCAAAACCCCATGTAGCTTTTTCTCGTGAATCCACGATGTAAAACACCTGGTATTGGTGTGTTGGGCCAGTAAGCATCAAATAGATGTGTTGGATGGACTCATTAAGGTTTCTGGATCAAGCCTATCCTTCGACTACTTTTGCTGAATTTTAGAAGAGGTTTCAGGCTGATCGGAGGTCGAATTTGGATTCAGCGCGGAAAAATGCTTGAAAATGGCTAATTGCTCGCATTTTTCTGAGTCCGGATGCCCAAAAATAGGCTCCCGGAAGTTTTCAGTCGATTCGGGTGAATGGGGGAGGCCGTAGACTGGCCGGGTGCCACGTTGCGGCCTATTACTGGCCGGTTCAGGTTGCGCGGTCCACGGAACCTCGCACGGGTGCATAGACCGGGCGCGGGAACATGTGGCAGCCTGTGATAAGCGGGCTCATGCGGCGCGGTCCATGGAGGTGCACGCCAGAGCCTCGGGATGCATGCACGCGTGGGGGGCAGGCGGCGCGACCGGCGAGGCGCATGTGGGCGCAGTCGGCGGGTCGCGCAGGCGGGCCACGTGGCGCCCTGCAATTCGCGGGCGCCACCCACCCGCGTTGACGGGGGTGCGACACGTGGCGGAGTCCGAAAGGCCTTGCACTTGCTGTTCCCTGTTTGGGACACGTGTCAAGTGCAGAGCAATTCGGGCGCTGGTCGGAAGGGGTGTGGGATCCCGTGTCACGCCCCGGGGTCGAAACTGCGACCCGGGCTCGCCAACAGATCCGCCACCTATGCCAAAACCCGCATAGGCGAAGCGTCTAACCTGCAAAAGATAGTACTATAGCTACACAAATATCAGAGCTGAAATAAAATGCTGTAAAATAAAAATCCAATTACAATACATCATGAAATAAGGTACAATATCCATTCCCTCAAATACAGATAATCATTATACAATGTCCTCAGTACAGCATCTCTCGACTATAAAAGGAGATAAACTAAAACTATAGTACATCAGTCTCTCCAAATACAAAAGATCTCTCTCCTCCAGATAAACAGTAAAAACCAGCCAACAGCTACGAGGAATCTCCAACCAGGGGATACAGCTACACTCCTCGGGTGGTACGATCTAGCTCGTGACTCACTCGCCCCGAACAACGACCGAAGATCAGCAACTCCAAAGAGGACTCTGCAAAACAGGGGGGAAAAGAAGAGGAAACAACAGTGGGGGTGAGAACCACTAGTAAACCAGTAGCCTCCCCCTGTGGGTAAAGCCTCAAGCTCCGGCGTACCCACTAAGTCTACTCGAGGCAAGAAAAGGGCAGGTAGTAAAGCTGTAAACAGAACTACTGAATAAAAGGGGAAAACCGCAACAAGTATGCCTCTAAATGCAATACCGAAGGAAATGACGGTATGAATGCACCAGGAAACAACATCTGGCTAAATAGACCCAATCTAGTGTCACCAGTAAAACTGGTACTGCCTGCTCTGCCATCACTCACAACTCACCAACTGACCGGAACCCAACACGGTCTAAAGCCTACTCCGGAGTGGCACTCGAGGGGAGCGACCCACACGAGTAAAGTATCACTGTATCAAGCATCTCTGTAACCAATATCTCACAATAGCAGGACTGGATCATGACAATGATCAAAGTGGGAAACTCCGTCCACTAATGAAACCCCGATCCGATACAATAATACTCAAAAGTGGGAAATACCATCCACTAGAGAAATCTAATACCCAATCTGATGCAATAGTAAACATCCGGTCAACCGCCCAAAGTCCGCGGTCACCGCAATAACCCCCAACCCACAATTGGGTGAAATAACCAAGATCTGGTCAACCGCCTACTGTCCGCGGTTGCCGCAATAACCCACAATCCAACATCAGGTACACCCTATCACTGACCCTCAGGTCCCAGCTACACTATCCCAAACCTCTGCTCGAACCCGAGCAACATGACTCAAAAGTCTAAATAAAAAGGAGAAAGAGAGCAATCATGGTTTCTCCTAAGTCAAATCCCAATATGATAGTGTAGCAATAAAATAGTGGCCTATCTAGATGTCCAAATAAGCATGCAAAAGTCCTCAGGCAATATGAAATGGAGAATAGCAAATAACAGTTTTGCAGGTGTAACAAATAATAAATCCACATAAATATGTCCATCATACTAACATCATCGGTCAACTACACATATAAATAGTCCCTGATCCATAATAAATCTCACAGTGAAACCCGCACATTGATATATCATTATGTCCCAACAGTTAATCCATTTAATCCTCTTTCATACAATTCTAGGTGCTAATGTGGCATGTTAATCATCACTTATTAAATTATTCCAAAGACCAGGTTCCAACAGCAATATTATCCCAATAATATCCCCAACATGCTTTATCCACTAAATTAATCACAGATAGAAGGTTCACATGTATATCAATCAATCATGCATATTAATCAATCAATATGCTCAAAGGGGAATTTTCTAATAAACTTAGTGAGTAAGTCAGACATAGAGGCGAGCAACAACCACCCACCTGAAGCGCTAACTGTCCGGGTCCATACAGCTGAAAATACCAAAAACTCCAATCCTGCGCCCCAACAAGTACTGTATACCCGAAACACTCCTGGCACAACACAAAGTCCACTAAATACACTTAGGTTCCCAAATATTGCTTTAATTAACCCAAACAACAACAGTCCCGAATCTGTCAAATTATCACCTGCAGAAACTGCCCAGAAAAATCCAAGAAAAATATCACGGCGATCCTCGCGTCGATAGCTTCGAAACGGTACCTTGCACGCCCAAATCCGAGTTCGGTAAGCCAAGTTATAAATTCGGCAAGGTGGTAATCCAAACATCAAACTGTAAAGAAAAACTGCACACTGTACACTGAGAAAACAGTAATTTTCACCTTCGAAACAATTTCCTAAAATCCCAGAAAAATCACCGCTGTGTTCCTCGCGACGAGTAGATCAAAATCGACTCTTGAATCGCCTCGATCCGATGTTCCTAGGCTGAGATATAAAATCGGCAAGTTGGTGCTGTCCAAAATCCACCACAGAAAAATGGGGGTCAAAGATGCCTCGGGAAACGTGCCAAAACCTCGAAACCGAAAAGCGCAATCAAAATGAAAGTTGAAGCCTTATCTGTAAGGAGTCTATCGGCGCAAGAATCACTGAAAAAGGACCTCGGGGTAGCCCAGGGGAGCCAAAACATCACTGCTGCGCCGAAGAAGGAAACAGGAAATGCATCGTCGCGCCGCGCCGTAAAATGGGGAACCTCGGGATTCGTGCCTCCTAAAATCCCAGAACTTGGCAGGGAGATCAAGCATCAAGAGGTGAACAAATCTCCTTAAGGTGGCTCGGGCAGAAGATGCGCGGTTTGGGAGAAAAAAGCCAAATGAGGAGGCTCGGGTTGGCTATTTATAGGCCATTCCAAACAAATCCAGAAATGACCCCCGTGTCCCACTTCCGGGCTGCCCGAAAACTTCCGGGCTGCTACAGTAACGGGCCCGGCCCGTTACTGTGCAGGCCCGGAACCTCCACAGCCCGCCACGTGGCCCGCACAGTGGCCCGGCCCACTGACGGCCCATCCCGCACGGGATCCGGTCGGACCGCCCGGACGTCCGACCCGCCCCACGCGCCGACACGTGTCCCCGGACGCGGGACACCCGAACCGGCCGACTCACCACGCGCCGCGTGGCGTACCCCCGGTCAACGGGCAGTTGGCGCCCGCCAATGGCGGGCTGCCACGTGGCGCCCGCGTGCGCCACCTGCCCGCCGTGCCCGCCACGCCAGCCGGCCGCCGCCTGCCGCCTGCCGCCTGCGCGCCGCCTGCCGCCCGTACGCGCACAGTGACGCGCCCAATCCCCGCGCGCCACGTGTCCAAGCCATAATTTCGCTGAACCCGGTGCACAACAATCTCAAACACCGAACCAAACAACCTCTGCCACGTGTCCCTATCCGGTCCACCGTACACCGCGCACCGCCGCGCCTGCCGCGCACAGTGGCGCGCCCAATCCCCGCGCGCCACGTGTCAAACCTCTCGCTCACTGCACCCGGTGCACACAACCACAAACACCGAACCAATGCTACGCTGCCACGTGTCTTCCCGCCCAGTCCACTGTGCACCGCACAACTCCGTGGACCGGGACCAGTGAACCGTCCAATCACGTGTTGCCACGTGGCACCCCTCTCCGGTGCACGCCGGCCGCGTGGACCGCGCACCCGCGCGCCCTGCCCGCGCCCACGCGCCCTGCCCGCCGCCGCTTTCCGCCTGCCCGAGGCCGCGCCGCCGCTCTCCGCCGCTGCCCGCCGCCGCCGGCCGCCGCCGGCGATCGCCGGAATCACTGTTCCGGCGGTGAACAGTAACCCGAGCTCAAAAATGACCAGTGGGTAGTCCATTTTGACCGTTTTCGCGCGCTGAATCCGAATTTGACGTCCGTTTCGCCAAATTCCAACTCTAAAAATTGCCGAAGGCACCCGGAAATGTGTTCTTAACCCAAACTTCGTGCGGAGCCCAAATTAAATATCCGATTCGCGCGAAACCACTTCTAAACCCTCCACGGGGTCCACCGATCACTCACATGGTCCAAATAAGCTCCGAAGTCCAACTCTTGTGCCCAATTATGCCCCAGACACTTCCAACACACCATGTAGGCCTCCAACAGCCACTCCAACGCACTGTAGCAGCTCTGCAGAGATCCGGGTCATCACATCCTCCCCCACTAAAAGAAAGTTTCGTCCTCGAAACTAAAGTCGTTCCTCAACACGGAATCTCAACCAAATAAAAGGGGGGTAAACATCCAATCATCCACCACTCAAGCTCCCAAGGCTGACCAGTACCTCCTCCAGAGGCGCAATGCGGTCCTCGGGTCTCAAACTAGAACCAAAAGAAGGCGGGCACTCCAGAAAAATCGTACCAGCTCAACCCAGGACAGCTGGGCTAACGCTCGACTACCGAGTAATTTGCATCGGTACAAGCCTCCGCTCCTCCCAGGGCCTCAGATAATGCAACCACGAGTCCATCGGCACACAAGCTCAAACCGAATATTTTTATCCTCCCGGGGTGACCAATATGTCCTCCAACTGATCATATAACTCTGATCTCTAATCCAAAAACCATCAGGGTGTAGCAACACCTCCCCAACTCTCCGGCATCAGTACATACGGTAAGCAGTCGAAAGAACCAAAGCGCAAATCAATCTTTGAGCAGATTCAGTACCCTTACGGCTGGTAACTCCAATCCTCCAGGCTTGAGAAAGGGTAACTGCTCCAGACGATCACTTCATCGAATTTCGGGAGTTGTGTCCTCAACTCCCAACCAGTGATATGCAAGGCAACTCCAAAAGGAAAGGAGCCCTGACCAGGAGGGAGGGGTCCTCGCCCGGTCGCTCCCGAATCTTGACCATCCGAGCGAACCATTCAGCCGCGGTCTATCATCCAAAGATTCCTCAGTGACATCATCATACGCCACGTCAGCCTCGACAGTCCACACAGCGCCAGCTGTGGCATCAACAAGCTCGACCCCTGACAGCTTTCCTGCTCCAGGTATCCGCCACCACAGTGGCCCTATCAGGGTGATATTGGATGCTTGCCACAAATCCAACTGTAACTTCATAGCTACCATGGGAGGTATCACAGTATAGCATAATTCCATCTCCCAACTCTGTCGATGCAGAAATCAGGGCTGGTATCAATCTCATCACCAATTCGTCAAGCTCTGCTGGCGCTATCCGGCTCACAAGCTCCTCACCTCAATAAATAACTGCCGGTCCCAGCCATTCTCGCATAGCATCCCTTTTTGGCCGGACTTCCACCACCGCCTCTTATGGCTAGGCTAAGTGATCCCAGATGATATGCTCTCGAAGCTAAAACTCGTGCCACAACAACTTGGCATACAGCTTCTTTCTCACAGACCTTGTTACACCATCTATGAGTACTCCACCAGCTCTAAATCATACAGAGATGGGGTAAAATCAAAATATCCCAGAAGAATACCCCCAAAATTCTTCTAAGTGCAGCTGGAACACACAATTCCTCAAATCCTATGATGACAGGGCCTTAGTCATCCCAGTTGTCCTTACTGCACTCACAATGCCCCTACCGGGTCCCGAACACCGTTTTGACGAAATACTCAGCTGTATAATCCCAAAAAGATACCTGCATCCTAAGCAGACCACTGTCGGGGTATAACTCCATCAAAAAGGTCCTAAATAATATCCCGACTTGCCTGCGGTCACACCACACAAGGACCCTCACTGTCGTGTGTCCACGACATGACATCACTACTGTGCATCAACGGTGTGGCATCACCACCGTACAACAACCGGGTGGCACTGGGTCGAACAGACCCTCGATCCGTCAGATCCAGCGACTGCGCCAACAGCTCTGCCAGCTCCACAGGTGATATCCAATGAGGTGCTAACGGAGTTGGCGTGGTTTCCAGAGCCACGTCAACCGCAATCTCAATCTCTCTAATCGACGGCATTATCATCAGCTTGGGTGGGATCACACCCGGGATCTCACGATAACAGGCATATCCTTGCGTCCCGGTGCCGCCGTAAGCACCTCTCGCATTGTCACAGCAACCTGTGCGCTCTGACTGTCTCAAAGAACAAGTCCCTAATGTCTACTTGCAGAAGATCATAACCTTCTCTCTCCGCAGTCATCCACCATGTGGCACGGTGCCAACTAATCCCACGCACTGGGTCAAACACTGACCAGGTACAACTACCAATAAGTTTGCCGATACCACTCGAGGTCTCAACTGCACTGGACATAATTCACAAGCCTCCCCCACATGCACCACCCCTACAGGAACCTGTACCTCTAGTGCATGTGGTAACAAACCTACCTCTAGTCCATGCAAGAATGCTACCTGCTCTAACTCCGACTGCGGTGATGAAATCACACCTGCGACGACCCGATCCACTGCCTTGGTGTCCTCCACCCAGGCAGCACAGTCTCAACCGCTCAATGTAGGTGGTCGTCACTTAATCTGCCTGAAACTCAAGACTATCCACAAAAAGGAGCGCAATTCTCCGCCTTGCTCACACTGAGGCAAGGAATAAAGCCCTTTGCAGACAACAATCCACGCTACCGCTGCGCCACTCTGATGACGATGCTGATGCTGCCACCGGGGTCCACCTGACCTCTGACATCTCAGAAAATCCATCATGGCAATCGTCATAAGACAAAACACAATTAATTCCTGCAATTCCTTATACAATTATCCTTACTCAGCTCACCCCTCAAGCGTATCCATTGTACCCCAAACACGAATGTTATCCATCACAAAGGATAACCTCCCTTTGGGTAAGCTTTACACAATCCGTCCACAAGGACAACTGCCACCTGGAAAAGGGAAAATGCCTCTGCCGGCCAATCTGTCCCCCAACACTTAGCGCCAGGCGCCTCTATCCAGAACTCGCCTCTGGCGGCAGATCCCTATCCACAGGAACTGCAACAGTACGCTCCATACACAATGCCTACTCCATCGAGGCATCCAAAATCCATAATCCAAAACCGAGGGATCAAATAAACTACAAGGGTATTCTGGCGCAATCCACTACCAATCGCACGCGTCCTACGCGCTTCGTCCCTCGAAATCTGGAGCGCACAATTCAACCACTGCATCAACTCCCTATCACAGGGAGACTCTCAATTGATCACTCCATCACCACCAACCACGATTTTGCCTCCAAGGGCTCCCTCTCAAATCCATAAATCAGGGTGGTTCATCTGCCAAAACTGGCTCTATCGATCGATAATGTCTCACAACTCATCCACTATCAACAATCCACCCCGCCTCGGTGCTGCAACACAAAACAGTAGCACGGAGGGGCCACTCGCTCCATCGGCGCCTCAGAAATCACTGTCGCTGAGGATACAATAACCAGGTGGTCTCAGGAGAAAAACACTGTCGGGCTGCCCACTGCTCCGACAACTGTGTCACCTAGACCAGCGGCTCACTCTGCCGCTGAAAAACCTCAGACAATCCTGCCATCGGGGCCTGAAGCTCTCTAACCTCTATCCGGGTATCCGGCCCCAAAAACAATCCGCTCAAGCTCCACCGCTGCGACAAGTGCACACCAATCCACACAACGCGTCGGGGAGACACCGCTCACCACGACCAACTGCACCACAGCACAAAACAAAACTCGACCCAATCCGGCGAGAGTCTAGAGCATGTCAACCGTTCCGCCGCATTATGTTGTCTGCAGCCAACATAATTGCTTAGGAGAATAAACATGCCGATCACCCATCCTATCACTCGGGAGAGGTATAAAACTCAATCAGGACTCTCGCAAAACTCACGACTCTCACGAAGTCATCCTAGGGTCCAACCATAAGCCTAGGGTTTCTACAGTCCCAATTGACCTATCCCTAAGCTCTGATACCAACTTAATCTGTCACGCCCCGGGGTCGAAACTGCGACCCGGGCTCGCCAACAGATCCGCCACCTATGCCAAAACCCGCATAGGCGAAGCGTCTAACCTGCAAAAGATAGTACTATAGCTACACAAATATCAGAGCTGAAATAAAATGCTGTAAAATAAAAATCCAATTACTATACATCATGAAATAAGGTACAATATCCATTCCCTCAAATACAGATAATCATCATACAATGTCCTCAGTACAGCATCTCTCGACTATAAAAGGAGATAAACTAAAACTATAGTACATCAGTCTCTCCAAATACAAAAGATCTCTCTCCTCCAGATAAACAGTAAAAACCAGCCAACAGCTACGAGGAATCTCCAACCAGGGGATACAGCTACACTCCTCGGGTGGTACGATCTAGCTCGTGACTCACTCGCCCCGAACAACGACCGAAGATCAGCAACTCCAAAGAGGACTCTGCAAAACAGGGGGGAAAAGAAGAGGAAACAACAGTGGGGGTGAGAACCACTAGTAAACCAGTAGCCTCCCCCTGTGGGTAAAGCCTCAAGCTCCGGCGTACCCACTAAGTCTACTAGAGGCAAGAAAAGGGCAGGTAGTAAAGCTGTAAACAGAACTACTGAATAAAAGGGGAAAACCACAACAAGTATGCCTCTAAATGCAATACCGAAGGAAATGACGGTATGAATGCACCAGGAAACAACATCTGGCTAAATAGACCCAATCTAGTGTCACCAGTAAAACTGGTACTGCCTGCTCTGCCATCACTCACAACTCACCAACTGACCGGAACCCAACACGGTCTAAAGCCTACTCCGGAGTGGCACTCGAGGGGAGCGACCCACACGAGTAAAGTATCACTGTATCAAGCATCTCTGTAACCAATATCTCACAATAGCAGGACTGGATCATGACAATGATCAAAGTGGGAAACTCCGTCCACTAATGAAACCCCGATCCGATACAATAATACTCAAAAGTGGGAAATACCATCCACTAGAGAAATCTAATACCCAATCTGATGCAATAGTAAACATCCGGTCAACCGCCCAAAGTCCGCGGTCACCGCAATAACCCCCAACCCACAATTGGGTGAAATAATCAAGATCTGGTCAACCGCCTACTGTCCGCGGTTGCCGCAATAACCCACAATCCAACATCAGGTACACTCTATCACTGACCCTCAGGTCCCAGCTACACTATCCCAAACCTCTGCTCGAACCCGAGCAACATGACTCAAAAGTCTAAATAAAAAGGAGAAAGAGAGCAATCATGGTTTCTCCTAAGTCAAATCCCAATATGATAGTGTAGCAATAAAATAGTGGCCTATCTAGATGTCCAAATAAGCATGCAAAAGTCCTCAGGCAATATGAAATGGAGAATAGCAAATAACAGTTTTGCAGGTGTAACAAATAATAAATCCACATAAATATGTCCATCATACTAACATCATCGGTCAACTACACATATAAATAGTCCCTGATCCATAATAAATCTCACAGTGAAACCCGCACATTGATATATCATTATGTCCCAACAGTTAATCCATTTAATCCTCTTTCATACAATTCTAGGTGCTAATGTGGCATGTTAATCATCACTTATTAAATTATTCCAAAGACCAGGTTCCAACAGCAATATTATCCCAATAATATCCCCAACATGCTTTATCCACTAAATTAATCACAGATAGAAGGTTCACATGTATATCAATCAATCATGCATATTAATCAATCAATATGCTCAAAGGGGAATTTTCTAATAAACTTAGTGAGTAAGTCAGACATAGAGGCGAGCAACAACCACCCACCTGAAGCGCTAACTGTCCGGGTCCATACAGCTGAAAATACCAAAAACTCCAATCCTGCGCCCCAACAAGTACTGTATACCCGAAACACTCCTGGCACAACACAAAGTCCACTAAATACACTTAGGTTCCCAAATATTGCTTTAATTAACCCAAACAACAACAGTCCCGAATCTGTCAAATTATCACCTGCAGAAACTGCCCAGAAAAATCCAAGAAAAATATCACGGCGATCCTCGCGTCGATAGCTTCGAAACGGTACCTTGCACGCCCAAATCCGAGTTCGGTAAGCCAAGTTATAAATTCGGCAAGGTGGTAATCCAAACATCAAACTGTAAAGAAAAACTGCACACTGTACACTGAGAAAACAGTAATTTTCACCTTCGAAACAATTTCCTAAAATCCCAGAAAAATCACCGCTGTGTTCCTCGCGACGAGTAGATCAAAATCGACTCTTGAATCGCCTCGATCCGATGTTCCTAGGCTGAGATATAAAATCGGCAAGTTGGTGCTGTCCAAAATCCACCACAGAAAAATGGGGGTCAAAGATGCCTCGGGAAACGTGCCAAAACCTCGAAACCGAAAAGCGCAATCAAAATGAAAGTTGAAGCCTTATCTGTAAGGAGTCTATCGGCGCAAGAATCACTGAAAAAGGACCTCGGGGTAGCCCAGGGGAGCCAAAACATCACTGCTGCGCCGAAGAAGGAAACAGGAAATGCATCGTCGCGCCGCGCCGTAAAATGGGGAACCTCGGGATTCGTGCCTCCTAAAATCCCAGAACTTGGCAGGGAGATCAAGCATCAAGAGGTGAACAAATCTCCTTAAGGTGGCTCGGGCAGAAGATGCGCGGTTTGGGAGAAAAAAGCCAAATGAGGAGGCTCGGGTTGGCTATTTATAGGCCATTCCAAACAAATCCAGAAATGACCCCCGTGTCCCACTTTCCGGGCGCCCGAAAACTTCCGGGCTGCTACAGTAACGGGCCCGGCCCGTTACTGTGCAGGCCCGGAACCTCCACAGCCCGCCACGTGGCCCGCACAGTGACCCGGCCCACTGACGGCCCATCCCGCACGGGATCCGGTCGGACCGCCCGGACGTCCGACCCGCCCCACGCGCCGACACGTGTCCCCGGACGCGGGACACCCGAACCGGCCGACTCACCACGCGCCGCGTGGCGTACCCCCCGGTCAACGGGCAGTTGGCGCCCGCCAATGGCGGGCTGCCACGTGGCGCCCGCGTGCGCCACCTGCCCGCCGTGCCCGCCACGCCAGCCGGCCGCCGCCTGCCGCCTGCCGCCTGCGCGCCGCCTGCCGCCCGTACGCGCACAGTGACGCGCCCAATCCCCGCGCGCCACGTGTCCAAGCCATAATTTCGCTGAACCCGGTGCACAACAATCTCAAACACCGAACCAAACAACCTCTGCCACGTGTCCCTATCCGGTCCACCGTACACCGCGCACCGCCGCGCCTGCCGCGCACAGTGGCGCGCCCAATCCCCGCGCGCCACGTGTCAAACCTCTCGCTCACTGCACCCGGTGCACACAACCACAAACACCGAACCAATGCTACGCTGCCACGTGTCTTCCCGCCCAGTCCACTGTGCACCGCACAACTCCGTGGACCGGGACCAGTGAACCGTCCAATCACGTGTTGCCACGTGGCACCCCTCTCCGGTGCACGCCGGCCGCGTGGACCGCGCACCCGCGCGCCCTGCCCGCGCCCACGCGCCCTGCCCGCCGTCGCTTTCCGCCTGCCCGAGGCCGCGCCGCCGCTCTCCGCCGCTGCCCGCCGCCGGCGATCGCCGGAATCACTGTTCCGGCGGTGAACAGTAACCCGAGCTCAAAAATGACCAGTGGGTAGTCCATTTTGACCGTTTTCGCGCGCTGAATCCGAATTTGACGTCCGTTTCGCCAAATTCCAACTCTAAAAATTACCGAAGGCACCCGGAAATGTGTTCTTAACCCAAACTTCGTGCGGAGCCCAAATTAAATATCCGATTCGCGCGAAACCACTTCTAAACCCTCCACGGGGTCCACCGATCACTCACATGGTCCAAATAAGCTCCGAAGTCCAACTCTTGTGCCCAATTATGCCCCAGACACTTCCAACACACCATGTAGGCCTCCAACAGCCAGTCCAACGCACTGTAGCAGCTCTGCAGAGATCCGGGTCATCACATCCCGTTTGGTGCGACTGTTGGATTCGGGCGCCTGGAAGGGTGCGCCCGAATCCGAAACAGTGGCTTTTTGGGTTGGCCCTATAAATAGGTCCCCTTTGCTTGCTTTTTGCTCGTTTTGCTGGGCCTTTTCACAGTGGGCCTTCAACAGAGAAATTGTTCACCCTTTTGTTTTACATCTTGTGGAGAAGTTCCAGAATTTTTGGAGGACGCTACTTCAGGCGCGCACAGTGTTGGGCCGGGCCCAACACTGTAGCCGCCCGAATCTTTCGGGCGCCCGGAAATTGGGCCCGAAAGCCCATTAAAGGGGATTTTTTGGTTCTTTTGGGTTGAAGCCTATAAATAGCCCCCTTCCACTCCGAGTTTGGGCTTTTTCTCGAACTCTCCTGCCCTTGGACCCTTTAGCAAAGTTGTTTCTTATCTTGTTGTACATCTTTTGAAGGAGGCTCAGAATTTTTGGAGGCCACGGCGTCGACGACTTCGGCATCGTAGCGCTGAGCGACGTTCTTTCATCAGAGGACCGTTATCATTGCATTTCGGTATGCGGGGTCCACAGAGCTGTTACGACTGTATTTTTGGATGGTTTTTTCGGCGTCGGTTTCACAAGAGGTAGATCTACGATTTTTGAACTGTCCACTTTCCTCAAATTTGTCCTTTTATTGGGGTTTCTGGTATGTTTTCGACCCCCTTTTCTGCTGGTGGAACTTTTGGATAGTAGCACCTTGTTGGATTTATATCTCTGCATCCGGGTATCGGAATTCAACTTTTAAGGGCTCGATTGACATCTACACTTCGCAAGGATCGCTGTCGTATTTTTACTAGATTTTTTGGAGTTTTATTAACGGGTGAAAATTCTGCATCTTTGGGACTGTTTCCAACAGATTGTGTACACTTGGATATTTTTGGAATTAATTATAACTTTGGACTTTATTATTGTACCCAGGAGAGTTTGCGGGTATTTCTGAATCCGTTGTAGTTGGGAGAAATTGGAGATTTGTTCCGGGGTATTTTTAGCTTGTTGGACTTTGGACAGTTTAGCACTTCCAGGTGGGTTGCCTTGTCTCCAAGATTGACGGACTGGACATTAATTCTATTATTGTAGGATTATGCATGATTGTGAATGTATTGTGTAGCATGCTAGAACGTAAGAATTGATGTTCCTGATGTAGTTGGATGATCATGTGATTCACTACTTCCTAAAATCTGTTAAATTATTATTATCTTGGAACTTGACCTAGCACCTCCGTCATATGCTCCATGTTTAACTAGACTAGCAGAAAACTCCAACTTGGGCTAGGATATTATTGTTTTAGACATTCCCACACTGTCATTTATTATTTCATCCTGGACTTAGAGTTTCCTCGCCTGAGTAGTGGGCCGAGAGGTCGGGTTGTTGTGGGATGCATGTCACACTCGTGCCTGGGGGCCGAGTGGAGTCTGGTAGCAGTATTTAGACCAGTGTTTTGTTTTGGGAGCCGTCTGAGTTGATGGTGGGTCCCGGCTGTGTAGTTTTTCAGCCTGTGAGTGAGTGAGGCTATTGTTGGTTACTGTCGATCTTGTTGATTGAGGATTTGGACTATAGGCTGCATGAGCCACATTTGAGCTCGACAGAGATGCGCGGATACTTTCCTCGGTGGGGTCGCGCCCCTCGAGTGCCACTCCAGAGCTGGGCCTGATATTTGCTATCGCGACTTGTCGAGGCAGTCCCTCTGGCTGGGCCAGTTTTGGCAGTCACGGACGCCCTACGTAAGTCCGGTCCTTTTTGGATTTAACGGCAGTAGGTAGGCACAGGTTTAACTGGACCCTATGTGGCAGTCAGTGTAGATTAGGTGATCTGAGTTGAGAGATAGTAGATGCATCATGTTCCCTTCTGTTCCACTTCTTGAGCATCTAGATAGAGGCATAGTAGCTGTAGAGTTTATTTTTTCCAGCACTTTTCCTTTCTGCACCGCATTTGTTACTTTATGCCTCTAGTAGACTTAGTGGGCAGACCGTCGGGCTTGTTGGCGGTACCCACTGAGAACTACTGTGGAATGTAGTTCTCATACCCGCCGTGGTGTCTTTTTCCTCAGGGACCTCTACTCCTGTTCCTGCTGCTGTAATATCTGCGGGTTTCAAGACACACGGATCTTTTTAATTTTAGTTGCACCGCGGTGCGCTAAAGGAGTCTGAAGGGTGGCTAATATTTTCCTTGTTTTGGGGCAGACCGTCGGGGCTCGCGAGTATTTTTAGACAATAAAGCTCGCGAAACGGAGAACGGCGGTGCGATCGGTGAGGGATTCCGACTCC
Source organism: Tillandsia fasciculata (assembly GCA_029168755.2). Lineage (NCBI taxonomy): Eukaryota > Viridiplantae > Streptophyta > Magnoliopsida > Poales > Bromeliaceae > Tillandsia > Tillandsia fasciculata. The sequence continues at coordinate 34,406 of JAQOTM010000047.1, read as the reverse complement.
GGAATCTCCCGGAATAAATTCCGGAAGGTCGCTAGCAGTTTAGACAACTTGCGCGGTTATCGAGGCGGACGGGACCCTGGTTTGTGACCGATCGCCCTAATCTTTTTGTTTGGGGTTTGGGTTAATTCCCACTGTCCTTTTGACCGCTCGGTTTAACTTGTGGTCTAGGGTTAGGGTTCGGTTGTTGTTTCCCACTTCTCGCACCCTAGGCGTACGTTACCCCAGCGCGGACGAGGAACCACCTTTCCCCATCGCCGCCTTCTTCCCATCGATCGGAGTGGAGGACCGAGGCGGCGCAACCGAGGAGAGGGAGGAACGACCGCACGCCTTCGAAACCAGGCACGCAAGAACGGGACGATCCCCCTCGTTCAACCCTTGCCGACGAAACCGAGGTGAGCACGTTTTAGTTTCCCCTTTTCGTTTCTTGATTCGAGAAAGGGGAGGGTTTTCTTGGAGTTTTCGGAGGTGGGCATCCGATGCCCTAGGAGGCGAGGGAGGGGCGAGCCACTCGCCGGCAGGGCACCCGCGCGAGCTTGATGCCGCGCAGGGCCGCCCGGGCCTGCGGGCAGCTTCCCCGTGCAGGATGGGCGCCGCGCGGGGCCACTCGCATGCGGGGGCGCCGCGCGGGGTCTGGCACCGCGCGGGGCAGCCCGCGCATGCGGGCAGCGCACCCGCGCGGGCTGGGCGTCGCGCGGGGCCACCCGCACGCGGGGGCGCCGCGCGGGGTCTGGCACCGCGCGGGGCAGCCCGCGCATGCGGGCAGCGCACCCGCGCGGGCTGGGCGCCGCGCGGGGCCAGGCGCCGTGCGGGTCCGACGCCGCACGGGCCCATGCGCATGCGCGGACAGCGAGCAGTGCGGGGACGCCTCCGCCGCCGTCGGAACCAAGGGCCCCGTCCCGAGACATGAACCGGTTGGTGTAGTCGTTGTCTTTTATCGACGGTGTTTGGTGTGCTGATTTTCATTCCCGGGGATTCTTTTGTAGTTTCGGGGAGCGCGCCGGGACGCGGAGAAGCCGAGAGTTGATCACCACGCGTGACAGGTGGGTTTCGTGTTCGGATTTGAGCGTCGGGTTTCCGACAATTGTACCTTGTTAATATAAATGTCTAATCATGCTAATGTGGTATCCTTGTGAACTTTATCGTTGAATATATTTGATAACTTGACTCATTGACTTGGTACTATGGTTACGTGATGTGTGTTGGTACTTTGGTTACGTGGCTCGAGGCTCCAGCACGCGCACCCGCGGTTTGGCCACCGCAAAGGGTGCGCTTTTTCGGAAAAGTGGTCCATGACCCGTGTATACCCACTAGGACGGAGTGGGGCCCTTGTAGTTGTGGGGCTTGGATGCGCTAAGGTGTGAGCGGTGCGACCCGTCGGTTTAGTCGTCCGACATGGGAGCGGTGCGACCCGTTCGGTTTAGTTGTCCGACGTGGGAGCGATGCGACCCGTTCGGTGTACTTGTCCGACGTGGGAGCGGTGGGATCCGTCGGTTTAGATGTCCGACAGGGTTGGGCATTGCAGGTGTACAGGTGTTCGTATTTACCTTTCCCCTTTTTCGAGGGTGGTTGCTCCGGATAGTCTACGGTTGGGTGTATTTTCTTTACCCTGCTTTGTCATTATCATCATTGTTTAGTCGCTGACTTCCCACTTTGCGACAGGGTCCTACAGGAGGGAGAGTTAGGTGATGGTGAGGCCGCGGCAGGAGTTTTCTGGGTCCCTGGAGACCCGAACAGTACTTTCTCTTTTTCTTTCGCATTTTATTTACTATTTGTAGACTGTGGTGTGGTTCTCGATACCCTCGTGGTGTAGAGTACCGGGACTTTGTGGAGTGTACCGACCTCGCAAGATGGCGTGGTGCAGAGGAATCGCCTTAGACGTGTTCCATATTTGTTTGCGTTGATTTCGGGTTGGTTCGGATCTACGCTAAGCCCCAGTTTGATTCAGAGTTTTTCGGGCATTGTGCGCCGATAAAAGATTGGTTTGGGAAGCCTCGATCCACCATGGTGTGCAGAAAAATTGGGAAACACTTGGAACAAGTGTAATTTATGATTACAGCGAAGTTCGGGAGGTTCCAGACTGACGCGGTGGACCTGAGGGCAAAAAAATGAGTTGGAACTGGCAATTTTGGAGCCGGTTTTTGGGGTTGAGCACACCGACTCCACAGTTGAGCTTTTTGAGTTGGAAAAGCTGTGAACATGTGTATTTTCAGATTACAGCGGAGTTCGGGAGGTTTCGAACTGGTGCGGAGGCCCCGAAGGCAAAAAGTGACTTGAAGTTGGCATTTGATGGATTAATTAATTAATTTAATTGATTTAATTAATTAGCTCATTAGTAGACTATGAGGGAATTAATGAGTGGAAGTGTAATGAAATAAAAAGGGAATTAAATTCGGTGTATAGTTTGGAATTAGTGTTGGTGTTGGAGGGTGGATTTGGGATTCTTGTTCACTTTACACCATGCACCATGCACCAACACTAATTAATTAAGGATGCCACGTCATCTTCTTCTTCCCAAAATGCAAACAGAGGAAAATTTCAATAACAGAGGAATGAGAAAAAGAAGAAGAAGAAAAAGAAGAAGAAGAATTAAGGGAAAATAAAAGAGGGTTTTGATCGTCTCGACGGCGCGAATCCATCGCTAGTAGCCGCGTGGAGCTGAGCGGAGCATGCGCGAAGAACTTGAGTGAGGAGCATCGGTTCTTTTTTGAAGCTTGAGTTTTAGAATTTTGTTCTTGATGAATTTGGAGTGGAATTAAGCTTGGTTTTGTGTAGTGCAGATTTTTGAGAGAGAAAGCTTGGTTTTTGTGTATTGCAGATTTTTTTTGAGAGAGATAGCTTGGTTTTGTATAGTGTAGATTTTTAGAGAGAGAAAGTGTGGTTTGGCTATTGTTTGAGGTGGGTGTTGACGTTTGTTGTGTGGATTTTGGATTTGTTGTCCTTGGATGATGGGTCTGCAGCAAGTGGAGCGCGTGCGCAGCTAGAGCCCAATCTTGCAGATTTTTGTGTACCGGTACGACATGAAGTGTACCGGTACGGGCCTTTGTGTACCGGTACCACATGAAGTGTACCGGTACCCCCTTAGTGCAGAATGTTTTTTTTGTGAAATTTAAGCGTGGGCACTTTGGTAATTTGCTTCCCACTTTGTGTTGACCGGTTTGACCCCTCTCCTCTCTATATATTTGGACTCCTCTCTTCTCCCCTGGATATAGAGAAAGGAAAAGAAAGAAAGAAATGAGAGAAAGAGAGTGAAGGAAAAGAGAGAATCTAAGGAAAAGGAAGAAAAGAGAGGGTGCTACTTGTGTGGTCTGTTGCTTGGACGGAGCCGCGCGCACGTCGGCCGTATTTGAGGTATGATGGCAGATTTTGTAGTTTGGATTTAAGATTTTTCTTAGATGGATTCTTATGGATTTTTGAGCTTGGATTTTGGTTGTATTTCTTCTCCTTTGTGCTTGTTGAGCTGAGGTGTGGCTGTGAGCTTGGATTTTTGCACTGTGCGGAGCCGAGGGTGCACGCGTGCATGCGTGCATATGGTGAGCGGACGGCGAGGGAGCCGGAGCGCGCCAGATTTTTTTTTTAGAGGACACGTGGGATCTGTTCGAGTTTCCGGGGATTTTTCCGAGGATCGCGAGCGCGCGCGCGGCACAGTATTTGTTTTCGGCAGATTTTTTTGTTAGTGAGCGCCCGACACTTCACCGACTTCAGCGTTTGCATGCGGAATGCTTTTGAGGTGGGTTGGAATTCCTTCGAGATTTATGGAATGCCTTCTAATGCTTCTGCAAGCATATTGATCATATTAGCTTAATTATTATATGTTGATAAATCTGATAGTTGCCTAGAAAATTATAGAAAGACAATTATGAGCCCCGTATATTTTTAGCATGATCTAGGCATGATTTGACACTAGAATGCATGGTTAGTCAGCATTAGATGGACAGCTGAACCGTTTTAAAAATCGTCGGACTGGTTTTAATGAAAAACAGAGTTTTAAAAATGGTTTTAAATTATTGCAAGTACCCTGAGGGGTTGAGTTGGTTCAGATTACTTGTACGCTCGTGCCAGAAGGCCGAGCGAATTTTTAGTGCATTGTATGTTGAGTACTAGTGTCTTGAGATTCGTACTTCCTTGGTGGGTTTATTCTAGATCATGGGTTGTGTTTTTGATTTAGTGGTGGAGGTGGTTCTCCCACTTAGCTTTGAGGATCTTGGGGTTCTGGCAGATCGAGTCGTGGAGGTTTCCCGACTCAGCCATGGTCGTGCATTATCAGATTGAGTCGTTGAGGGTTCTCCGACATACCTGTGAGAGTGTTTGGGGTATTCCTGATTGAGTCGAGGTTCTATTTCCGACTGAGTTGTGCATGAGCTTTGAGATACCGATCTGTTTGATCGTGGACTATAGCCTGCATGTGCCGCTTATGAGACAGTGATACAGATGAGATACTTGAGTTCGGTGGGGTCGCTCCCCTCGAGCTACCACCCGGGTGTGTGTGATGATACCGAGCCTGACGAGGCTGCGATGATGCGACTAGTTGATACACTAGAGTTCGCTTGATATAGTCCGTGTGGGACGCCCTACGTAAGTCCCGTCCCAGTGTGGATGAGGTGGCAGTAGGTTTGGCGCAGGCTTGACTGGACCCTATGAGGCAGTCATTGAGATTGGGTGATATTGAGAGAGTGTTTGCATAGCATGTTCATAGATGAGATTTCCTTTGAGCATGGTACTAGAGGCATATTATTGGAGTGAGAGTGTATGCATAGCAGGATCAGAGTAGTGTTTTCTTGAGCATGATATTGGTACATATTAGCTATAGTTCCTTTCCTGCTTTCCTATTATCTTTTTGCATACCTATTGTTGTGCCTCCAGTGGACTTAGTGGGCATACCGTGGATGTTGATGACGGTACCCACTGAGATCTACCTTCTGTAGTAGATCTCACACCCGCTGCGGTGACAGGTTTTCTGAGATTGCTGTTCCGGCTTAGCTCACGCGGAGACAGCTCATCGAGGTGAGGACGTGGCCGAGTAGTTCCTTACCAGCATTTGGGTCAGAGGTAGATGTACCCTGTTAGTTTTATGATTCCACTTTTGTACTGAGAGGGTGAGGCTTGTTTTTATTATTTTCATTTGAGGGACCTATATTGAGGATTTTTGTATTCTTGGAGATTTATTTATTTCAGATTTTCAGTGTAGCTTTCTTTAGCTTTTGATTTATAGTTTCAGCTATGATACATGTTTTTAGTTCTAGATCTGACTTGCAGGGTAGACGCTTCGTCTGTGCGGCAGTTTCCGTACAGATGGCGGATCTGTTAGTGAGCCCGGGTTGCAGTTTCGACCCCGGGGCGTGACACGTGGGGTCGGTGTGGATGTCGGCATGGTGAATAATGAATTGTCTTTTTCCTTACTTCTCTGTTGGCCGCTTTGAAAAGTAAAAGAGCAAACAAAAGAAAAGATTACGAAAACTACTTTCAAAAACTTGGGTGTCGGGTGGGCACCGTTTTCAAAACCTTGTGGATTGATGGATTGTGAAAATGGATTTCAAAACCTAAGTGTCGTGTGGGCACTGTTTTTCAAACCTCTGAGTTTATGTTGCTTTCGAAAAGAGTTTTCAAATATGGGTGCCGGGTGGGCGCCGTTTTCAACAGTTGTGGGTTTATCCTTTCCAACTGATCGGCCGTGAGATTTATTCAGCAATTGTGAATGGTTGTATGTTTGAATTGTTGTGATTGAATGAATATCCGTTTGTTTTGACATTGTACGAGCCGCGACACCGTGCATATACAGGGGAGACTCTGTCCGTTTGCAGAGTGACCCTGTATATGCGGCGGATCTGGGCACGCGCCGGGGAAGAAGGTTTTTCAAAAAAAATTTACGCGCCAAATATATTTGTGAGTCGTTTTCGCTAAAATAAACCCCCGGGGCGTGACAGCTGCTCCAGTTGCTGATCCAGCTAATCGAGGTAAGGGAGTCGCGAGCTAGATCCCTACCAGTCATCTTCCAGAGAGAGTAGATGTACCCTATTTTGGTGATGTATTTGTACTGTCAGGGTTCACTTTTGGGACTTTTCATGTATATTTCTTTTACTTTAGAGAGACTTATGTATTAGTGAGGACTTGGCTAGTTACTGTGGGGAGTTGTATTTATTTTCATTTTAGCAGTTTACTTTCAGCTCTTTTATCTGTATAGTGTAGTTGATCTTTTGCAGGTTAGTTGCTTCGTCTATACGGGACTTCCCGTATGGGCGGCGGATCTATTGGAGAGCCCGGGTCGCAGTTTCGACGCGGGGGCGTGATAGTATCCACGTAGGGTGTCCAATCGGACTAACTCGCTATCGAATAGTGGCACCTACAGTCGGCGCGCGCACGCGCGACCTACTATCTCGCGGAGCGCCACCCGCAGGAAGCCGCGCGCACCGTGCGGCCTTGTGCCGCGCGGGGCGCCGCTCGCAGGCTGCGCGCGCCTGCTCGACATGCTGTCTCGCGGGGCGCCGCCCGCAGGCAGCGACGCCCGCGCGGGCTGGTGCCGCGCGGGGCGCCGACCGTAGGCGGCGCGCGCCCGCGCTACCTGTTGTCGCGCGGGGCGCCGCCCTCAGGCAGCGGCGCCCGCGCGGACAGATGCCGCACAGGGCGCCGCCCGCAGGTGACGCACGCCCGCGCGACTTGCTGCCGTGCCCGCGCGGGGCGCCGTCTATAAGCGGCGTGCGCGCCGCGTGGCCTGTCGTCGCACGGGGCGCCGTCCGCGATCGGCGACGCGCGAGGGAGTTCGGCCACACGGGGGACAGTTTTGCAACGTCCACCGCGCAGGGGGTTGTCTTGCCCCGCCGCCCGGTCTGCGTTGTCCACCCATGCGTTTCCTAGTTTGATTCAATACTCGGATGGGCTAGGTTCTAAATTAGGCTTTTCTAACGTTTTTGTTGGGACTTTTAGGGGTCCGAGAATCGTGCAAGGGCGCAGGACGGATTCAGGCGTTCCGTTGACGCGACTTGAGGAGGGTACCTTTGTTGTGTTTTGAAGTATGGTTTCATCTCGTAATATGTGAGAGTAGAGTAGAGGTGCAAATTGTTATTGTCTAATCCCTTTTCGCATTAGTATCCCTCTTTGTTACTATCTGTTGCGATTGAGCGTCGCGGTGCTCTACGTTACACAATGGCTATGGTCATTATGCTCAAGGTTTGCTTACACGCACACTGGCGGTCTGGCCACCGCACAGGGTGTATTTTTTTGGAAAGATGGTACGTTGACCCGTGTACCCGATAATGTGTGGTGGTGGGGACGCCTCGCGGTTACTGACTGTGCTACACAAGTACCGTGGAGGGGTTAAGGCACAACGGTGAGAGCCAGTTGTTCACTGTTACCCGGGGTCTTTAGACCTTTTGGCAGGTGCTTGGTTTCGATTTACAGGGTGTGCGGGGAATTCATGAGGAAATGTTTGGATGCTCTGGTTTATCGGTTTGCCTTTATTTCAGTATTTACCATTTTGTACTTGTTTACACCTTGTGGTGACCCGGATCCTTGCAGGACTTCTACAGTGTGACCAGCAGCTTCTGGAAGCCTACGTGTCATGACGGCGGTGTTCGCGCGCCAATTTGGACACAAGGGGTGGACTCGGGGCTTAAGTGGATCACGTGGGTAATCGGGGGACCCCGTCGGATGTTTGGAAGAGTTTATGCGCAGATTGGATATCAGTTTTAGGCTCGGCGCGAGATTCAGATTAAAAATACCTTTTCGGGAGCCTTCGGCAATTTTTAGAGTTGGAATTTGGCGAAACGGACATCAAATTCGGATTCAGCGCGCGAAAACGGTCAAAACGGACTACCTACTTGATATTTTTGAGCATCAGTTACTGTTCACGGCCGGAACAGTGTTTCCGGCGATCGCCGGCGGCGGCGGCGGCAGCGGCGGACGGCGGCGGAGGGCGCTCGGGCAGGCGGCGTGCGGCCGCGGGCAGGCGCTGAGGGCGCGGGCAGGCGCGGCGGAGGGCGCGGGCAGGCGCGCGGTCCACGGCCCGGGCGTGCACCGTGGCGGTGCCACGTGGCGGATGGTGGTTGGGCGGCTCACAGCGCGCGGTCCACGGAGTTCTTCGGGTGCACGGTGGACCGACGGTAGGACACGTGGCGGCTTTTTATTGGTGCGGTGTTGTGCGCGCGGTCCATGCAATGGGTGGAGCAGGTGCCGTACGCGACGTGCGGGGTGCGCGGTGCACGGGCGGTGCACGGTGGTTGGGGCCACGTGGCGCGCCGCCATTGGCGGGCTCACGTGCACCGGGCGCAGCGAATTTTCTGGGGACATTTTGTTTTGGATTTCCTTCTTTAGCAATCCGAGAGAGCTTGCTGGGCCATTTCCACCTTCTTCGAGCTCCTATCTTCCTGTGGCCTGAGAAGAAGAAATCTTCTCCTTGAAGAGGAGCTTGCATCTACCAAGTTTCTGATTTTTGGGTGGCACGGATTTCGAGATCTTGATTTTACGGCGCGGCGCGACGTTGCGTTTTCTGTGTTCTTCTTCGGCGCAGCAGCAGTGTTTTAGCTCCCCCGGCCTACCCCGAGCTCCTTTTTCTGTGATTTTTGCGCCGTTGGCTTCACGACAGGTAGGGCTTCATCTTTCATTTTGATCGCGCATTCTGATTTTGCTTCTTTGGCTCGGATCCCGGGGTAACAATGGTCCCCCTTTTTCTGTGAGGAATGTGAGGACAGCATCGGAGTATTTTGGCCATATCTTCGCGCACGAGCGTCTGACGGAGACGAGCTTATACAACTTTTTCATCTACAGATCGCAAGGAGCGCGCTCGTATTTTTATTGGATTTTTGTGAGATTTATTTCGAGGTGAAAATCACTGTTTTCTCTGGGTACAGTGTGCAGTCTTTTTCCACAGTTTATTATTTGGATTACCACCTTGCCGAATTTATAACTTGTCTTACAGAACTCAGATTTGGGCGTGCAAGGTACCGTTGCGAAGCTATCGACGCGAGGATCGCCGTGATATTTTTATTGGAATTTCCTGGGCACTTTCTGCAGGTGTTAATTTAGCAGTTTTGAATTCGAGGTTGTATGTGGTTATAAGTGCAATAATTGGGAGCCTAAGTGTAATTAGTGAGCTTTGTATTGTACCAGGAATATTACGGGTGTGCTAAAATTGTGGGAGCAAGGATTTGGAGTTTTGGTATTTTCTTGCTGTGCGGACTTGGACAGTTTACACATCAGGTGGGTGGTTGTTGTTTACCTCTATTTTGACATGCTCACTAGGAATATTAGAGTGATCCCATTATCTGGACATGCATGCTTAAAGTAATATAAAATTGTGAGCCCTTCATATGGAAATTACTATTGTGGATATTTGATAGTGGTTGGGACTTATACATGTTGGTATGGATGGAATGTTAGCGTTTAACCTTGCATGTGGATTGGATTATTTATTTTGGACTATATGATTATCCTGTTAGTGGTTGGTACTATTTGAGGATTTTATGACATGCATAGGTGGATAGTGATGCTTTATCATGGAACATGGATTATAGACCTGTGTGGTTGGATAATGTTTTAGCATGATGGTTATATCTATGCGGAGTTATTAATTGTTACACATGTGGAACCACTATTGAACACCTTTTCCTTTATTTCCTTGAGAACACTTGCATGCTTGTTTGGACACCTAGATAGGCCACCTTTTTCTGCTACACTATCATGCTGGAATTGACATAGGAGAAACCATGTTTGATTTCTTTTCTCCTTCTTATTTAGACCTTTGAGTCTGGTTGCTCGGGTTCGAGCAGGGGTTTGGGATAGTGTAGCGAGGACCTGAGGGTTAGTGACAGGTTGTGTTTGATTATGGGTTGCGGGATTATAGCGGCTACCGCGGACAGTAGGCGGTTGACCGGATGTCGGATGTGGGACATGATTGTGATTGTGGGTATTGCGGCGATCGCGGATTTTGGGCGATCGACCGGATGTTCATTTGTGCATCAGATTGGGGGATCTGTGTTTCTTTTAGTGGAGGGTGTGTTCCACCGGGGCTTTGCAGTTGTGATTTACTCCTGTTTTTGGTACTTATTTTACCGGCGCGGTTATTGCCCGGTAGTGCTTTCCTCGAGTGGGTCGCTCCCCTCGAGTTCCCCTCCGGAGGCTGGGGCCAGACAGTTATTGACAGCTTCGCTATCACATCGGCGCGGCTTATTTGCCCGATGGTGAGGGCGGCGGCAGGAGCTTTGCTATCACATCGGCGCGGCTTACTTGCCCGATGATGAGGGCGGTACAGATTGGGTTAATCTGGGACGGTTGGTTATTGTGGTTATGGTTATTCCAGTCTAGGACTGTATTTCTAGAGGCATAGTAGTGGTAGTTTTATTTCTTCGGCAGTCATTATTTCTTACCACTCTTCTTTCCCCTTTGCCTCTGGTAGACCTAGTGGGTGTGTCTGAGTTTGAGGTTTTACCCACTAGGGGAGGCTACTGGTTTACTAGTAGTTCTCACCCCCATTCTTCTTTCCTCTTTTTCTTCTTTCTTGTTTTGCAGTGCCTTCTGCGGGTGCTGCTGGGCTTTTAGCGGCGGGTCGAGGAGAGAGGACGGCTGAGTAGATAGATCTCGAGGCAGGATGAGCGAGTTAGCTGGACTGTTGGTGTACCCAGGATTCCTCAGACGGTTGTACTTTTACATTTGGGACTGGCTTTTGCCAGCAGGTTGTATTTATTTGGTGAGCTGGGAGTGACTGATGTATCATTTATACAGATGTATTGTATTTTATTTCCAGCTTCAGTCTGAGATTTATTAGATTTTAGTTCAGCTCTGTTTTTATTGCTCTTTTATTGTTATCTCTTATATCTGAGCAGGTTTGGCGCTTCGTGTACGCGGGAAATACCGTGTGCACGGCGGATCTGTAGACGGGCCCGGGTTCCGGTTTACACCCGGGGCGTGACAGATTAGTTGGTATCAGAGCTTAGGGATAGGTCAGTTGGGACTTAGGAAACCCTAGGCTTATGGCGGACCCTAGGATGTTAGGGCGTGAGAGACGCGACATTTTGCGAAAGTCGGTGATTTGGTATTGACTCTTCCTGTGAGTGAAGAGGGATCGACATACCCTATTTTTGTGGGACAGTTATGTTGGCTGCAGACAACATAAAGTTACAAAAATAGAGGGATGTCTTTGACTTTCGCTAGATTGGGTCGAGCGTTTGGGATGTGCGGATTTGCGGGTCGTCGTGGCGAGCAGTGTCTCCCCGACGTTGGGCCCTGACCCGGGTGCACTTGGTGCAGCGGTTGGGTCTGAGCTAGTTGTTTCGGGCCGGATACCAGATTGGAGTCAGAGAGCTCCGGACCCTGATGACAGGATTGTCAGAGGTTTATCAGTGGCAGAGTGAGCGAGTATCTGGTTTTCTGACACAGTTGTCAGAGTGGCGGGCAGCTCGACAGTGCTTCCTTCTGAGACCACCCGATTGCAGCATCCTCAAGGGCGGGGATTTCTGTGGTACTGATGGAGTGAGTAGCCCCTTCGTGCCGATGTGTAGTGCCGAGGCGCCGAGGCAGGGTGGATAGTTGACAGCTGATGAGCTATGGGACACCATTGATCAGTGAGCCAGTTTCGGCAGATAAACCATCCCGGTTCATAGGATTAAATTTGGAGCCTTTTGGGGTAGGATCGTGGTTGGTGGTGATGGAGAGACTGTTTGAGAGCCTCCTGGTGTCAAAAAGGTTTACGCAGTTATCGATCGGCGCGCTCTATGATTGAGGGACGAGGCGCATAGGATATGCGTGGTTGAGAGTGGATTGCGCCAGGATACCTTTCCGTTTGTTCGGACCATCTTTTGCAGGTTTTGGAGTTTTGGGGTTATTATGCGTCTCAGCTCTGGAGGGTTATGCTTTGGACCCCTCGCCCGTGACTGACTCGTTCCTTTTGAGGTCTGTGAGAGTTTAGAGTACGAGGGACGGCCGTTGCGAATTCCGGCTCGTGAGGTGAGGAAATTGCGCAATCGGGCTATGCCGTTTTGGTGGTAGCTGATGTTGTTGCTGAGGAGTAATCACGGGGAATGGTTGGTGGCTTTGGAGTTGGAGACGGCGGTGTTGAGTTTTGACCCCAGGTTTTTGAGACTCCTTGGGAGTTGCTTTAGTTTCGAGGACGAAACTTTCTTTTAGTGGGGGAGGATGTGGTGACCCGGATCCTTGCAGGACTTCTACAGTGTGACCAGCAGCTTCTGGAAGCCTACGTGGCATGACGGCGGTGTTCGCGCGCCAATTTGGACACAAGGGGTGGACTCGGGGCTTAAGTGGATCACGTGGGTAATCGGGGGACCCCGTCGGATGTTTGGAAGAGTTTATGCGCAGATTGGATATCAGTTTTAGGCTCGGCGCGAGATTCGGATTAAAAATACCTTTTCGGGAGCCTTCGGCAATTTTTAGAGTTGGAATTTGGCGAAACGGACATCAAATTCGGATTCAGCGCGCGAAAACGGTCAAAATGGACTACCTACTTGATATTTTTGAGCATCAGTTACTGTTCACGGCCGGAACAGTGTTTCCGGCGATCGCCGGCGGCGGCCGGCGGCGGCGGGCAGCGGCGGACGGCGGCGGAGGGCGCTCGGGCAGGCGGCGCGCGGCCGCGGGCAGGCGCTGAGGGCGCGGGCAGGCGCGGCGGAGGGCGCGGGCAGGCGCGCGGTCCACGGCCCGGCGTGCACCGTGGCGGTGCCACGTGGCGGATGGTGGTTGGGCGGCTCACAGCGCGCGGTCCACGGAGTTCTTCGGGTGCACGGTGGACCGACGGTAGGACACGTGGCGGCTTTTTATTGGTGCGGTGTTGTGCGCGCGGTCCATGCAATGGGTGGAGCAGGTGCCGTACGCGACGTGCGGGGTGCGCGGTGCACGGGCGGTGCACGGTGGTTGGGGCCACGTGGCGCGCCGCCATTGGCGGGCTCACGTGCACCGGGCGCAGCGAATTTTCTGGGGACATTTTGTTTTGGATTTCCTTCTTTAGCAATCCGAGAGAGCTTGCTGGGCCATTTCCACCTTCTTCGAGCTCCTATCTTCCTGTGGCCTGAGAAGAAGAAATCTTCTCCTTGAAGAGGAGCTTGCATCTACCAAGTTTCTGATTTTTGGGTGGCACGGATTTCGAGATCTTGATTTTACGGCGCGGCGCGACGTTGCGTTTTCTGTGTTCTTCTTCGGCGCAGCAGCAGTGTTTTAGCTCCCCCGGCCTACCCCGAGCTCCTTTTTCTGTGATTTTTGCGCCGTTGGCTTCACGACAGGTAGGGCTTCATCTTTCATTTTGATCGCGCATTCTGATTTTGCTTCTTTGGCTCGGATCCCGGGGTAACAATGGTCCCCCTTTTTCTGTGAGGAATGTGAGGACAGCATCGGAGTATTTTGGCCATATCTTCGCGCACGAGCGTCTGACGGAGACGAGCTTATACAACTTTTTCATCTACAGATCGCAAGGAGCGCGCTCGTATTTTTATTGGATTTTTGTGAGATTTATTTCGAGGTGAAAATCACTGTTTTCTCTGGGTACAGTGTGCAGTCTTTTTCCACAGTTTATTATTTGGATTACCACCTTGCCGAATTTATAACTTGTCTTACAGAACTCAGATTTGGGCGTGCAAGGTACCGTTGCGAAGCTATCGACGCGAGGATCGCCGTGATATTTTTATTGGAATTTCCTGGGCACTTTCTGCAGGTGTTAATTTAGCAGTTTTGAATTCGAGGTTGTATGTGGTTATAAGTGCAATAATTGGGAGCCTAAGTGTAATTAGTGAGCTTTGTATTGTACCAGGAATATTACGGGTGTGCTAAAATTGTGGGAGCAAGGATTTGGAGTTTTGGTATTTTCTTGCTGTGCGGACTTGGACAGTTTACACATCAGGTGGGTGGTTGTTGTTTACCTCTATTTTGACATGCTCACTAGGAATATTAGAGTGATCCCATTATCTGGACATGCATGCTTAAAGTAATATAAAATTGTGAGCCCTTCATATGGAAATTACTATTGTGGATATTTGATAGTGGTTGGGACTTATACATGTTGGTATGGATGGAATGTTAGCGTTTAACCTTGCATGTGGATTGGATTATTTATTTTGGACTATATGATTATCCTGTTAGTGGTTGGTACTATTTGAGGATTTTATGACATGCATAGGTGGATAGTGATGCTTTATCATGGAACATGGATTATAGACCTGTGTGGTTGGATAATGTTTTAGCATGATGGTTATATCTATGCGGAGTTATTAATTGTTACACATGTGGAACCACTATTGAACACCTTTTCCTTTATTTCCTTGAGAACACTTGCATGCTTGTTTGGACACCTAGATAGGCCACCTTTTTCTGCTACACTATCATGCTGGAATTGACATAGGAGAAACCATGTTTGATTTCTTTTCTCCTTCTTATTTAGACCTTTGAGTCTGGTTGCTCGGGTTCGAGCAGGGGTTTGGGATAGTGTAGCGAGGACCTGAGGGTTAGTGACAGGTTGTGTTTGATTATGGGTTGCGGGATTATAGCGGCTACCGCGGACAGTAGGCGGTTGACCGGATGTCGGATGTGGGACATGATTGTGATTGTGGGTATTGCGGCGATCGCGGATTTTGGGCGATCGACCGGATGTTCATTTGTGCATCAGATTGGGGGATCTGTGTTTCTTTTAGTGGAGGGTGTGTTCCACCGGGGCTTTGCAGTTGTGATTTACTCCTGTTTTTGGTACTTATTTTACCGGCGCGGTTATTGCCCGGTAGTGCTTTCCTCGAGTGGGTCGCTCCCCTCGAGTTCCCCTCCGGAGGCTGGGGCCAGACAGTTATTGACAGCTTCGCTATCACATCGGCGCGGCTTATTTGCCCGATGGTGAGGGCGGCGGCAGGAGCTTTGCTATCACATCGGCGCGGCTTACTTGCCCGATGATGAGGGCGGTACAGATTGGGTTAATCTGGGACGGTTGGTTATTGTGGTTATGGTTATTCCAGTCTAGGACTGTATTTCTAGAGGCATAGTAGTGGTAGTTTTATTTCTTCGGCAGTCATTATTTCTTACCACTCTTCTTTCCCCTTTGCCTCTGGTAGACCTAGTGGGTGTGTCTGAGTTTGAGGTTTTACCCACTAGGGGAGGCTACTGGTTTACTAGTAGTTCTCACCCCCATTCTTCTTTCCTCTTTTTCTTCTTTCTTGTTTTGCAGTGCCTTCTGCGGGTGCTGCTGGGCTTTTAGCGGCGGGTCGAGGAGAGAGGACGGCTGAGTAGATAGATCTCGAGGCAGGATGAGCGAGTTAGCTGGACTGTTGGTGTACCCAGGATTCCTCAGACGGTTGTACTTTTACATTTGGGACTGGCTTTTGCCAGCAGGTTGTATTTATTTGGTGAGCTGGGAGTGACTGATGTATCATTTATACAGATGTATTGTATTTTATTTCCAGCTTCAGTCTGAGATTTATTAGATTTTAGTTCAGCTCTGTTTTTATTGCTCTTTTATTGTTATCTCTTATATCTGAGCAGGTTTGGCGCTTCGTGTACGCGGGAAATACCGTGTGCACGGCGGATCTGTAGACGGGCCCGGGTTCCGGTTTACACCCGGGGCGTGACACACCTACTCTTCTTGTCACTGACTTTCCACACTATGACAGGTTAGGTCGAGGTAGGACCCGGGACGACGGTGAGGCTGCGAATAAAGGGTTTTAGCCTGTTTGGGGCTAGTGACACTTCCTTTTCTTACTTTGATTATCTTGGTTAGTGAGTTTTGTGATTGCCTTTATTGTGGAACTATATGGATGTTGGATTGAGCTTTTGACTTAGTGTTGGTCTATCTTTAATGTGTTTCTATTAGTATTGCATGTGGCATGTTTTCAAGTAGCAAAATGATTTCGATAATATTTTCAAACTAAGTGTCGTGTGGGCACTGCTTTCCAAACGCGTGGGTTTATCCTTTCAAGTTATGTTGCCGCCTAAAAGAGATTTGCGAAAACGTTTTTAAAAACCTAGTGTCGTGTTTACACCGATTTGGCAAACTTGTGGCTTTATCCTAGTTCAATCTTGTGTTAATGTTAGTAGTTGTTATAAATTGTATTTCCCCTTCGGCTCTCAACATGACTATGTGGTTAAAGTAGGTATTGTGATTGTGACGCCGTGCATATAAAAAGGAGGCTCCGTCCGTTTGCGGAGTGAATTTGTATATGTGGCGGGTCTGGCGCGCACCAGTAGGCGAGGTTGTTTTCAAAAAAAAAATGTATACGCTTTTTCGCTTATTTAGAACCTCCGGGGCGTGACATGTAGGGCCCCAAAACCCCATGTAGCTTTTTCCCGTGAATCCACGATGTGAAACACCTGGTATTGGTGTGTTGGGCCAGTAAGCATCAAATAGATGTGTTGGATGGACTCGGTGAGGTTTCTGGATCAAGCCTATCCTTCAACTGCTTTTGCCAAATTTTAGAAGAGATTTCAGGCTGATCGGAGGTCGAATTTGGATTCAGCGTGGAAAAATGCTTGAAAACGGTTAATTGCTCGTATTTTTCTGAGTCCAGATGCCCAAAAATGGGCTCCCGAAAGTTTTCAGTGGATTCGGGTGCATGGGGGAGGCCGTAGACCGGCCGGGTGGCACGTGGCGGCCTATTACTGGCCAGTTCAAGTTGCACGGTCCACTAAACCTCGCGTGGGTGCATAGACCGGGCGCGGGGACATGTGGGCAGCCTGTGATAGGCGGGCTCATGCGGCGCGGTCCATGGAGGTGCACGCCGGCGCCTCGGGATGCGTGCGCGTGTACGGGGCAAGCGGCGCGACCGGCGAGGCGCACGTGGGCGCGGTCGACGGGTCGCGCGGGCGGGCCACGTGGCGCCCTGCAATTCGCAGGCGCCACCCACCCGCGTTGACGGGGGTGCGACACGTGGCGGAGTCCGAAAGGCCTTGCACTTGCAGTTCCCTGTTTGGGACACGTGTCAAGTGCAGAGCAATTCGAGCGCTGGTCGGAAGGGGTGTGGGATCCCGTTTGGTGCGACTGTTGGATTCGGGCGCCCGGAAGGGTGCGCCCGAATCCGAAACAGTGGGCTTTTTGGGTTGGCCCTATAAATAGGTCCCCTTTGCTTGCTTTTTGCTCGTTTTGCTGGGCCTTTTCACAGTGGGCCTTCAGCAGAGAAATTGTTCACCCTTTTGTTTTACATCTTGTGGAGAAGTTCCAGAATTTTTTGAGGACGCTACTTCGGGCACGCACAGTGTTGGGCCGGGCCCAACACTGTAGCCGCCCGAATCTTTCGGGCGCCCGGAAATTGGGCCCGAAAGCCCATTAAAGGGGATTTTTTTGTTCTTTTGGGTTGAAGCCTATAAATAGCCCCCTTCCGCTCCGAGTTTGGGCTTTTTCGCGAACTCTCCTGCTGTCACGCCCCGAGTTCAAAATCAGCGTCTAAAATTTTTTTTTTCAAATCAGAGTTTAAAAACCAAGCCAGGGCATGACAGACCGCCACATATATAGAAGAGTCCCAATCCCCCTTGGGATTGAGCCTTTTCTATATATGCACGGCTAAGCTTTACAACAACATCAGAGTAGACTAACTACGTACAACTAAACAAATAAATATTACAATTACTTTTTCAATTAAATTACAATTTTTCTCTTTGGCAATTGCTAATACATAAATACGGCTGTCCAGGGTTGACTGCTAACACGAAACCTCGCCAAACACTTCCCGACATCCCAGCACCCGATCGACCTGAAAAATGGTCACCCAGAGGGTGTGAGATACACTGTACATGTATCCCAGTGGGCACGACGAGCCGAGAAATAGCAGATCGTACCTACTGGCATACAATACTAGAGGATAGTAACAATCACATGTTAGGATAAAGCAAATATATAATTTGAGCTGTAATTGAATGCAAACTTACTAAATCTTAAAGCAAGCATAGGTTGATAACCATAGAAGGAATAGAAATCAGGGAATCATGAGATATGACAAAAGCAGGCTAATAAGCAACATATGCATCAACAAATGAAATATCAAATACCCAATCATAAGCCACCATATTGGTCTACAAGACCTCAGGCAAACTGCCCACCTGGCACCACCTGGTTGACATTCCCCCTGGGGGTCACGGGTTGCCACTGCTAACCACTTTACCGGTAAAGAACATCGCTGCGGTTAATTACTCCGCTAATGTTCGTGAAGAACAACGGTGCGGGCGATCATAATGCAAATGCTCAAGCTCTCGGTCCACTGACCGGGTAATCGGCAACAAGCCGGAAAATCCCCACTGGGATGCAACAGTATAAGCCAACAGAATCACAACTCAAAAGAACAGCAACAAGATGAAACAATCTCCAACAAGGATGCAAACTCAAAACCAATTGAAACTCTACTCATATGCAGGAATAATCAGCAATATGAATCATGGATCAGATATAATCAGAAGTACTGATAATCAGGTATAATAATTATCCAGGTCTGAATGCAACTAAATACCAATCATGCAGGCTAACCAATCATGCAAAACTAAACACATGTTTTTGTTACGGAATTTGAGTTGGCGTATTTCGTGAAAGTGTCTAAGTCTTGTAGTGTCACGCCCCCGGGGGTTTTTGAGTCTTTTGAAGCGGAAAAACGTGCCTATTTTTTTTTTTTTTTTTTAATAAGGTAACTTAACTTCAACCCCGGTGCGTGCCAGACCGCCACATACACAAATTCACTCTGTCCGCGGACAGAGTCTCCTTTGTATATGCACGGCGTCTCATTTACATCATTTCATTCAATCACAATAATCATACAACACACACCAACCAACAACCATACAGTAGACATACACCATATTCAGAGTTAAATCGTTTAACTAAAGCATGTCATTTGAGCGGCTTCAATGTTTGGAAAGGATAAAACCCAGAGTTGTAAAATCCGTGCCCACACGGCACCTCTTTTTAGAAAACGTTTTCGCAAACCTTTATCTCATCATAAAACATGCCGCAATTAAAAACACTACTAAAAGTATCACATAAAGCCACATCTCATCCACAGTGCTAACTAAAACATGCCCACATGTAAAGTAATCCACAAGCGAAATTAAAAGTAACCTAAAGAGGAAATGAGTTATATATACGATAACCAAGAGTCCGACTACGATCCTCACGTCGCAGTCCCACCGCCGTCCCGGCTAACGCACCTAGGGAAACCTGTCACGGAGTGGGTAACGTCAGTGACAAACAAAGTAGATGTCTAATAATATTAAGAAAGGAAGAACGAACCGAATACACCGAGTACACCGTAACCTTTCGTTAAACCCCTGTGCATATATTAAACCGGGCACCAACCCGGATTAATTGTTAATTAAATTGGGCACCGACCCCAGAGTACCTGTCGGGGAGACTAAAGTCCCCCCTCGTGCACAACACCTTTTTGATGCTATAACCACTTCACGGGGCTAGTGCGACCCCTATAGCAGCCGTGAAGAGGTCCTCACGGCACCCACCCCTTTGTGAGGCACACGGGTCAAAAAGACCACTTTTCCGGAAAAGTACACCATGCGGTGGCCCGATCCGCCAGTGTACGTGCAGCATCCGAAACCGGATTGCCAAGAATGGCGTGTAATGAGCACCGCGACCGCAGCCGCTTAATTTATCAGATATTTATCAATTAAAAGAAAGGTTAACTGTCCATCTACTTTGTTAGGTAAATTAAAGAATATTTTTAATGACATAGATGCACTTACAGCACCGGTTGCACACATCGCAACCGTACCCACCTTGTTGGAGAGAAGACGGGTCACCCGAGCCCTTCGCACTCTCCCGCTGCGCACCTGGACCTATAAAAAGCCCGCACGGACACTAAGGTCAGAAACTATACTAAATACCGTAACAGAAAACACCCCACTTATATTATAATAAAGTCCGGCACCGTCCCGCTGCCCATGGAACCCCCCTTGCGCAACCGTCGCCGCCCGTCGGAGCCGCGCGCGGCGCGGCCCCGCGGGCGGTGCGCGCAAAGTGCCCCGCACGGTGCCCGCACGGGCACGGGCCCGTGCGGCGCCCGTGCGGGGTCGCCCGCGCGGCGCCCGCGCGGTGCCCGCGCGGCGCCCGCGCGGGGCCGCCCGCGCGGCACCCCGCGCGGGTGCCCGCGCGGCGCCCGCGCGGGGCCGCCCGCGCGGCACCCCGCGCGGGTGCCCGCGCGGCACCCCGCGCGGGGCCGCCCGCGCGGGTGCCCGCGGGGCACCCCGCGCGGGTGCCCGCGCGGCGCCTGCGCGGGGCCGCCCGCGCGGCGCCCCGCGCGGGTGCCCGCGCGGCACCCCGCGCGGGTGCCCGTGCGGCAGCCCGCGCGGTGCCCGCGCGGGGCCGCCCACGCGGCGGCCGCGCGGTGTCCGCGCGGCGCCCGCGTGGGTGCGACCCGCGCGGCGCCGTCCCCGCCTGCGGCGGAGCCCGGTCATCCGCGTGCGTTCCCCCTTCTTCCTCGCGCGATGCCCCGGTGGCACCGCGCGCCTCTTTGCCCGTTCCGTCCGCCCAACAAAATTATGATGACGGCGGCGGTGACGGGGGTGGCGGAGGAACTCTAGAATTTTACCAAACTACGCTAGGAAAAATCCAGAAAATTATTAAAAATTATTTTACCTATCGGAGATCGTCGGGAAGGTGTCCGGTCGCGTTTCTAGCCTTTGGATCGGCGTTTAGGACGATCGGCTCCCTCCTTCTTTCCTTCTCCTTCCTCCGGTTACGGTTCTTTTCTTTCTTTTTCACTGGTTGGGGGTTTCGGTACGTACGAAAAAGAGAGTTTGGGGAGGCGGAGAAATAAAATAGGGTTTCGCTCGGTAAGCGGGGAAATAAATAACCCCTATTTTGGATATATCCAATTTGTAAACCCGCACCGTCAAAATTCCCTTTCCGGGTATTTTGATCCGATTAATTAATTCGCTAATTAATTAATCCCCACCGATAACCCTATTTAGTTAATCGTTTAATTATATTTACGTACGTAGGAACCTATAATTCCCCGTTTCTGTTTCTCAAGAAAATATCCGACGACGGGATATTTCTTACCTCTAAATCCTGACCACCGATTATTTGATCACCTTTATCAAATAATCTTGGGAAATCAAATTCCCAGTTGGATTCTAATTACCCGGATATTTAAACCTCTATTATCCAAATCCCGGTCGCCGATTATTTAATCACCTTAATTAAATAATCATGGGAAATATATCCCCAATTTAAATATCCGGATTTTATCTCTTACTCAATCCGTGAGATAAAATCCCATAATTTAAATCCTTTAGTTTAAATATCTTGACTCTTATCCCTTTCCAATCTATGAGATAAAAATCCCACCAATTTAAATCCCACAATTAATTGGTACGTAGGAGGATTTAAATTCCGTCACCGGATAATTAATTAATTGATTAATTATCCTTACGGGATAACCCACCTTATCTCTAACGGGTGCAAGATATTTTGCACGGTTTCCGATGCGCGACTAACTACCGCATCGCTAAGGGTCCCGTTCCGGGAGATCCCGGCATCGGATTTCGAATCCGATCGCACCGTCGGTCATCGTTTTTCGCGCTCTATCGCAGAAAAATATACACACTTGTCCCGGCCGACTTTTGAAAATTAAATAATTTTATTCCCCTTAAGGCCTAAGCGATTACATGTGAGTTCAAAAATACCCCGGAGGGTCGGGTCACTACACCACTCACACTTTATAAAAAGTTTCGTCCCGAAACTTAAACCCTAACTTCCCTAAAATAACTCGGGAAAACACTCCCTCATCTTTGATTCCAATTCCCACGTCGCCTCGCGTTCTTCGTGGTTGCTCCATTGGACCTTCACATAGGGAATCGTTCGGTTGCGCAACTTCTTGTCCTCTCTTGCCAAAACCCGCACCGGCGTCTCCTCGACGCTCAAGTCTTCCCGCAACTCGATAGTGGAGGCATCCAAGGCATGGGAGGGGTCCGCCAGGTATTTTCGGAGCATTGAAACATGGAAGACATTGTGGACTCGTTCGAGATTCGGTGGCAGGGCCAAGCGGTATGCCACCGGTCCTATACGCTCCAGGATTTCGAACGGTCCCACGTACCTTGGGCTTAGTTTTCCCTTTATGCCGAATCGCCGGTTTCCTTTGGAGGGTGAAACCCTGAGCAGCACGTGCTCGCCCACCATGAATTCTAAATCTCGGCGTCTGTTATCTGCATAGCTTTTCTGTCTGCTTTGGGCGGTCAGCAGCCTCTGTTTAATCAATCGCACCTTTGCTTCGGTCTCCTCCACCAAATCTGGGCCCAAAAACTTCCGCTCACCTAAGTCGTCCCAGCATATTGGAGACCGACAGCGGCGTCCGTACAGCGCCTCGTACGGCGCCATCTGTATACTGGCCTGGTAGCTATTATTGTAGGCAAATTCCACCAGGGGCAGACACCGTGCCCACCCTTCGCCCAAGTCCAGAACGCATGCTCGAAGCATGTCCTCCACGATCTGTATCACCCGCTCTGATTGCCCATCGGTTTGCGGGTGAAAAGCTGTGCTGAAGTGCAACTTGGTCCCCATCGCTTGTTGCAAACTTCGCCAAAAGTTCGACACAAAACGTGTGTCTCTGTCCGACGTGATGGATGTCGGTACACCGTGCAACCTTACTATCTCATCGAGGTACGTTTGCGCCAGTCGTTCCCGGGTCCACGTCGTGTGTATGGGCAAAAAGTGGGCAGATTTCGTCAAACGGTCCACGATCACCCATATCGCATCGTGTCCCTGTGGCGACCTCGGGAAACCGGTCACAAAATCCATGGTAATCATGTCCCATTTCCACTCGGGCACCGGTAAAGGTTGCAATTTTCCCGCCGGCCGTTGATGTTCGGCCTTCACCCGTTGGCACACTAAGCAGTGAGCCACGAATCGGGTCACGTCTCCCTTCATTTTGGGCCACCAGAAGGTTTGCTTGACGTCCTTGTACATCTTGGTTCCTCCGGGATGCGCCGCATACGGGGCAGTATGCGCCTCCCGTAGGATTTCTTCCTTGAGTTCCGGTAGATCCGGTACGCAGATTCGTCCGCGAAATCGTATCGCACCGTCGGAGCTCACCACGAAGTCGCCCTCCTTGTCGGCGGTTATTCTATTCCGCACCAGCTGGAGCTGACTATCAGTCGATTGGCCCTCGAGAATCCTGTCCAGCAAGGTAGGTCTGACCACCAGCGTCAGAAGTTGGGCGACTGTCCCTGCAGGTACCACTTCTAGTCTCAATCGCGAGAATTCCGCAATTAGACTATCCTGCTGTGTAATTGCGCTTACATCGGCTTCCGCGGCCTGTCCTCTGCGACTCAAGGCGTCGGCCACCACGTTGGCCTTTCCCGGGTGGTAGTGGATCGTTAAGTCGTAATCCTTTAATAGCTCAAGCCACCGCCTTTGTCGCAGATTTAGCTCCCTTTGGGTGAAAAGGTACTTGAGGCTCTTATGATCTGAGTACACATTACAGTGTGCCCCGTACAGGTAGTGCCTCCAGAGCTTGAGCACAAACACCACTGCTGCGAGTTCCAAGTCATGCACGGGGTAATTCCGCTCGTACTCCTTGAGCTGCCTTGATGCATAGGCTATGACCTTTCCCCGTTGCATGAGTACTCCACCCAATCCATTTCGCGACGCGTCGCAATACACTTCGTAATCCTCCCCAGGCTCTGGCAGGGCGAGAATCGGGGCTCGCGTCAGCCTATCCTTAAGCTCCTCGAAGCTTCTCTGGCACTTATCCGTCCAGATGAACTTTTCCCCCTTTCTTGTCAAGCGGGTTAAGGGGGTGGCTATCTTGGAGAAGCCCTCCACGAAGCGCCGGTAATACCCGGCTAATCCTAGGAAGCTTCGAATTTCCGTCACCGTGGTCGGTCGGGGCCAGTCTGTCACCGAATCTATCTTCTTCGGATCCACCGCGACTCCAGCCGCCGAGATTACGTGCCCCAGGAACCCGACCTCTCGGAGCCAAAACTCACACTTTTTGAGTTTGGCGTAGAGTTTGTGTTCCCGTAGGGTCTGGAGGACTGTGCGTAGGTGTTCTTCATGTTCCCCATCGGTGCGCGAGTAGATGAGGATATCGTCGATGAAGACCACCACGAACAGAGTCCAGGAAGGGCTTGAATACCCTGTTCATCATGTCCATAAACACTGCCGGGGCATTTGTGAGCCCGAACGGCATCACCGTAAACTCGTAATGGCCATAACGAGTACGGAAAGCTGTCTTGGGGATGTCCTCCCCCTTGACCCGGACCTGATGATAGCCCGACTGTAGATCAATTTTAGAGAACACCGTCGCCCCCCGCAACTGGTCAAATAGATCGTCGATCCTTGGCAGGGGGTACTTGTTCTTGATCGTCGCCTTATTTATCTCCCGGTAGTCGATGCACAACCGGAGACTCCCGTCCTTCTTTCTCACAAACAGGACGGGCGCGCCCCAAGGTGACGCGCTTGGTCTGATGAAACCTTTGTCGAGAAGGTCCTCCAACTGTGCCTTGAGTTCCTTCAGCTCTGCAAAGGCCATCCTGTACGGTGCCTTGGTGATGGGCTTGGTGCCGGGGAGTAGTTCAATTGGAAAGTCCACCTCTCGTTCCGGCGGCATTCCCGGTAGCTCTGCCGGAAATACGTCCGGGAATTCCCCTACTACGGGAATTTCTGTGGGTGAGGGGACGGGTCGGGTAGTTAGATCTACCGAGGCCAGATAGGCTACGCACCCGCCCTCCATCAATTTCCTTACCACGGGACCGCTGAACCTGGTCTGGGGAGCGGCCCCGTGCTGCATGACAGCCCATCGGGTTTCCGGTTGCAAGGCATAGGGCGAATCCTATTTATTCCCTGCATAGCCCTCTATGGGCCCCGGACCCACCGGATTTTCTAAACTTCGAAACCGCCCACGCGCTTTGGCCGGGGAAGGTTTCGCCTAACGCCTACTGATCCTAGTGAGGGGAAGAGAGAGAGTCTAACAAGTGTATCTGGCTAGGGTGTAGTCGGCTGTAGGAAGGGAGAAGAATAAAAGATCGAACGATAATCACCTGCTGTCACTAAGTCTGGGACGCCGCATCCCCTGCCGCAGTGTCCCGGGGAGTCCGCCCGCAGTCCCTGGGCCAGCGTCGCACGGCGTGCTGGGGGAGAGTCTTAACGTCCGAAGAATCTGAGGAGTCCGAGGGGTCTGATGGATCTGAGGGTTCCCGGTTGTCGGGCGGGTCCTTGGCTGAGCGGGAACCGCAGCACTGTCTGGTTCCTTCTGTGGCGGTGGCGTAGGGGCGGCGGCGGCGGCCTCTGTGGGCAAGCGTCACGAATGTGATCCGGCAACCCGCAGTGGTTGCAATAATGGTACCTCCATGTGCACTCCGCTACCGAGTGAGCACCCTGGCAAATCACGCACGGTCCCTGGGGTGGTCTCGCGTCCTCTGCTGGAGCCTGTCCTTCCTTCCGCACCCCCTTTGGTGGTCCCCCTCCTCGGTCTTCTTGGGCGGGGTCCCCTCGGGGAGCGGGTGTAGCAGTCTTTTCCGTCCTCCTTGCTCGCGGCGCCGGGGCCTGGTGACCCCCGGTTTCCAAGGGCAGTCGTATCGGTTATGGCCCGGCCTGCCACACCGATAGCAGTGATCATACCTCCACGGACACTCTGTTACCTGGTGCGTTCCTACGCATATAGGGCAAGGTCTCCCAAGCGGTCTGGGTTCCGCCCTCGCCATCCTTTCGAAGTCGCTCTCTGTCCTCGGGCGCTTGGATAGCGCTCTTGCCGTTCTTACGTAGTCGCTCTCTGCCCTCGGGCGCTTGGGTACTGGGCCCTCCGTCGGACCCGGATAGGCACCCCTTTCTCGCGCACGCATCTCGGCTAATTCCTGCTCTGCTCGCAGGGCCATCATGACTGCCTCGTTGAAGGTGGGGAACTCTGCTGGCGGTCTTCCCCAACGGATATCGGTCCTGGCGCCCCGCTGGGCGTGGTCAGCGCCCTCAAAATCTCGGATCAGTAGACCCAGTCGCTCTGTAAGGGTCAGCATGTGTCCTGCGATATCACGCAGCTGGTTCAGGAGTAAACGGTTGGCTGCCGCTGCGGGATCCATCTGCTTGTCACGAAACGATTAGTACTGGGTGGCCGAACACTGGCCGTCGGCTGCTGTAGACAAAGAAACCGTGTCAATCCTATGGTTACAACCCTAGCACACCGTTTCACGAATTCACCTATGTTACGTCCCCATTTCCCCGTACTCTCACGTACTACACCTATACCTTGGTTATCTCATTTCCAACTTGCTTGTGGCTCCTAGCACTGTGGACACAAAACACGTCTACTATGGTTGTGGTTGTATTTCTCTGATACCATTTAATCTGTCACGCCCCCGGGGGTTTTTGAGTCTTTTGAAGCGGAAAAACGTGCCTATTTTTTTTTTTTTTTTTAATAAGGTAACTTAACTTCAACCCCGGTGCGTGCCAGACCGCCACATACACAAATTCACTCTGTCCGCGGACAGAGTCTCCTTTGTATATGCACGGCGTCTCATTTACATCATTTCATTCAATCACAATAATCATACAACACACACCAACCAACAACCATACAGTAGACATACACCATATTCAGAGTTAAATCGTTTAACTAAAGCATGTCATTTGAGCGGCTTCAATGTTTGGAAAGGATAAAACCCAGAGTTGTAAAATCCGTGCCCACACGGCACCTCTTTTTAGAAAACGTTTTCGCAAACCTTTATCTCATCATAAAACATGCCGCAATTAAAAACACTACTAAAAGTATCACATAAAGCCACATCTCATCCACAGTGCTAACTAAAACATGCCCACATGTAAAGTAATCCACAAGCGAAATTAAAAGTAACCTAAAGAGGAAATGAGTTA
Source organism: Tillandsia fasciculata (assembly GCA_029168755.2). Lineage (NCBI taxonomy): Eukaryota > Viridiplantae > Streptophyta > Magnoliopsida > Poales > Bromeliaceae > Tillandsia > Tillandsia fasciculata. Next base: position 7,642 of record JAQOTM010000047.1, on the reverse strand, counting down.
TATATACGATAACCAAGAGTCCGACTACGATCCTCACGTCGCAGTCCCACCGCCGTCCCGGCTAACGCACCTAGGGAAACCTGTCACGGAGTGGGTAACGTCAGTGACAAACAAAGTAGATGTCTAATAATATTAAGAAAGGAAGAACGAACCGAATACACCGAGTACACCGTAACCTTTCGTTAAACCCCTGTGCATATATTAAACCGGGCACCAACCCCGGATTAATTGTTAATTAAATTGGGCACCGACCCCAGAGTACCTGTCGGGGAGACTAAAGTCCCCCCTCGTGCACAACACCTTTTTGATGCTATAACCACTTCACGGGGCTAGTGCGACCCCTATAGCAGCCGTGAAGAGGTCCTCACGGCACCCACCCCTTTGTGAGGCACACGGGTCAAAAAGACCACTTTTCCGGAAAAGTACACCATGCGGTGGCCCGATCCGCCAGTGTACGTGCAGCATCCGAAACCGGATTGCCAAGAATGGCGTGTAATGAGCACCGCGACCGCAGCCGCTTAATTTATCAGATATTTATCAATTAAAAGAAAGGTTAACTGTCCATCTACTTTGTTAGGTAAATTAAAGAATATTTTTAATGACATAGATGCACTTACAGCACCGGTTGCACACATCGCAACCGTACCCACCTTGTTGGAGAGAAGACGGGTCACCCGAGCCCTTCGCACTCTCCCGCTGCGCACCTGGACCTATAAAAGCCCGCACGGACACTAAGGTCAGAAACTATACTAAATACCGTAACAGAAAACACCCCACTTATATTATAATAAAGTCCGGCACCGTCCCGCTGCCCATGGAACCCCCCTTGCGCAACCGTCGCCGCCCGTCGGAGCCGCGCGCGGCGCGGCCCCGCGGGCGGTGCGCGCAAAGTGCCCCGCACGGTGCCCGCACGGGCACGGGCCCGTGCGGCGCCCGTGCGGGGTCGCCCGCGCGGCGCCCGCGCGGTGCCCGCGCGGCGCCCGCGCGGGGCCGCCCGCGCGGCACCCCGCGCGGGTGCCCGCGCGGCGCCCGCGCGGGGCCGCCCGCGCGGCACCCCGCGCGGGTGCCCGCGCGGCACCCCGCGCGGGGCCGCCCGCGCGGGTGCCCGCGGGGCACCCCGCGCGGGTGCCCGCGCGGCGCCTGCGCGGGGCCGCCCGCGCGCGCCCCGCGCGGGTGCCCGCGCGGCACCCCGCGCGGGTGCCCGTGCGGCAGCCCGCGCGGTGCCCGCGCGGGGCCGCCCACGCGGCGGCCGCGCGGTGTCCGCGCGGCGCCCGCGTGGGTGCGACCCGCGCGGCGCCGTCCCCGCCTGCGGCGGAGCCCGGTCATCCGCGTGCGTTCCCCCTTCTTCCTCGCGCGATGCCCCGGTGGCACCGCGCGCCTCTTTGCCCGTTCCGTCCGCCCAACAAAATTATGATGACGGCGGCGGTGACGGGGGTGGCGGAGGAACTCTAGAATTTTACCAAACTACGCTAGGAAAATCCAGAAAATTATTAAAAATTATTTTACCTATCGGAGATCGTCGGGAAGGTGTCCGGTCGCGTTTCTAGCCTTTGGATCGGCGTTTAGGACGATCGGCTCCCTCCTTCTTTCCTTCTCCTTCCTCCGGTTACGGTTCTTTTCTTTCTTTTTCACTGGTTGGGGTTTTCGGTACGTACGAAAAAGAGAGTTTGGGGAGGCGGAGAAATAAAATAGGGTTTCGCTCGGTAAGCGGGGAAATAAATAACCCCTATTTTGGATATATCCAATTTGTAAACCCGCACCGTCAAAATTCCCTTTCCGGGTATTTTGATCCGATTAATTAATTCGCTAATTAATTAATCCCCACCGATAACCCTATTTAGTTAATCGTTTAATAATTTACGTACGTAGGAACCTATAATTCCCCGTTTCTGTTTCTCAAGAAAATATCCGACGACGGGATATTTCTTACCTTAAATCCTGACCACCGATTATTTGATCACCTTTATCAAATAATCTTGGGAAATCAAACTCCCAGTTGGATTCTAATTACCCGGATATTTAAACCTCTATTATCCAAATCCCGGTCGCCGATTATTTAATCACCTTAATTAAATAATCATGGGAAATAAATCCCCAATTTAAATATCCGGATTTTATCTCTTACTCAATCCGTGAGATAAAATCCCATAATTTAAATCCTTTAGTTTAAATATCTTGACTCTTATCCCTTTCCAATCTATGAGATAAAAATCCCACCAATTTAAATCCCACAATTAATTGGTACGTAGGAGGATTTAAATTCCGTCATCGGATAATTAATTAATTGATTAATTATCCTTACGGGATAACCCACCATATCTCTAACGGGTGCAAGATATTTCGCACGGTTTCCGATGCGCGACTAACTACCGTATCGCTAAGGGTCCCGTTCCGGGAGATCCCGGCATCGGATTTCGAATCCGATCGCACCGTCGGTCATCGTTTTTCGCGCTCTATCGCAGAAAAATATACACACTTGTCCCGGCCGACTTTTGAGAATTAAATAATTTTATTCCCCTTGAGGCCTAAGCGATTACATGGGAGTTCAAAAATACCCCGGAGGGTCGGGTCACTACATGTAGATTGAAGATGAAGAAAGTTTGAATCATTTACCTCAATCTCAAGAAAGAAGAATTCAAAAGGATCAGGTATGTTTAACTAAAGATTTTTGGTGATCCGAATACTTCTTATAGTGTAGAAACACTTGGAAGAATTTTTAGTTGCATAAAAATCAAAAACTGGACATGGAACATGTTCAGGATCCGGATCAGCAATCCAATCCGGATCCCGAAGGGTGTTGGTTCATATGCAAATCCAATACGGATCCAAGTCAATTCTGATCCGGATCCCGAACATTGGTTTTTGCTGAAATTCATGAACGATCCGGATCGGGCATTTCAATCCGGATCCCGAACCCCTGTTTTTCTGGAATTGTCGATCTCGTTACGACAATCCGGATCGCAGTAATTCCGATCCGGATCGCCGTCCTGAAAATTCCAGAAAAGGTTAGTTTTTGATCCTTATCTTCTTCCAATGGTTTCTAACCTATAAATAGACCCTATGATTCATTTTTAGGAGAATGGAAAAAATAAGCCGAAAAAGAAAAATCCACATATAGAGAAGAAAGGAAATCAATAGATTTAATTCTATGTTTCTTCATCTATATTGATTAATTTGATTCTAGGTTTTCCATACTCAGATTTTGAGTAGAATCAAATTAATGAATACTTAGATGGTATTTCCGATCTATTTCTAATCTAAGTATTCGGCGGATCATCACCACCCAAAACAACGATTTACCCAAAATCGGCGCGTGGACTCGCGTGGCCTTGTGGATTCAAGGTGCAACCGCTCTCGTGGATTCGGAGCGAGGTACGTTCGTGGATTCGAAGCGTGCTACTGGGTGAAGACCGTGGATTCGGTCGGACGTCGTGGACTCGACGTTGGACGCTGTGGATTCGGCGTTGGGCGCAGATCGTGGATTCGAGAAGCGTTGTGGAGCGAGCGGAGAAGATCTACTAGGAGCGTATGGTAAAAGGTTGAGTCGTCTGTGAGTACGTTATATCACCTTGTACGTGTGTTAATTCTAGTGGATTTCGCCGTGTTATCGGTCCCGTGGTTTTTTACTCCGGTTTGGAGTTTTTCCACGTAAAAATCTTGCGTGTTTATTTTATTTTCCGCATTGGGTTTTATTGCGCAATGATTTTTTGAGTGTTTATTGTTTACACCTATTCACCCCCCTCTAGGTGTTTTTTCCCCTATTTAGATCCTATTACATTATAACCCAACAAGTGGTATCAGAGCGGGAATAGGGTTGTAAACAATGGTTGAAGGTGGAAACATCAATCGACCCCCTTTCTTTGATGGAACAAATTATGCGTACTGGAAAGTACGGATGAAAGCCTTTTTAATTTCCATCGACGAAAGGGTGTGGCAATCAATTGAATTAGGATGGTCTAATCCAACTGAAATTATTTCTGATGTTCGCACCTTAAAACCTAGGTCGAAATGGACCAAGGAAGAGATTGATTTATCTTCTTACAATGGCAAAGGAATTAATGCTCTATTTAATGCTTTGTCACAAACTGAGTTCTCTCGCGTCTCGGCATGTGAGACTGCGAAAGAAATCTGGGATGTTCTTCAAGTTACGCATGAGGGAACTAACCTTGTGAAGATTCAAAACTGCAAATGCTCACGAGCAAGTTTGACTCTATTTCTATGGCAGAAAATGAATCTTTCACAGACTATTACACACGATTGCAAGACATCGTAAACTCATGTGCTAACTTGGGAGAGAAGATTCCAGAATTTAAAGTTGTAAGAAAAATTTAAGAACTCTTCCTGAACGATTTCGCCCGAAGGTCGCAGCCATTGAAACAATTAAACACCCGGACGAAATGCGTGTAGAAGAATTAGTTGGTGCTTACAAACTTATGAAATGACATTTCCTACTAACTATTCTTCTGGAAAGGCATCCTCTTCTAAGTCTTCAGGTTATGCATTGAAAACAACAAAGGAAGAAGACGCGGATTCATCCTCCTCGGACGATGACGAGAACCTATCTATGGAGGACTTTGAGAAGCAGCTCGCTCTCTTGACAAGGAAGTTTCGCCGCAACTTTCGAAGGGGTAATTCAAGCAAAACTCCATCCTTCGGAAAGTCGAAGAAAGGCAAGGGTTCTTCAAGCTACAAGTCAAGAAAGCAAGAGAACTTCTCAAAGGATAAGAAAAGTTCAGAGGGACAAGTACAGTGCTTCAAATGTCGAGGCTACGGCCACATTGCAACGGAGTGTCCCAACAAGAATCCGGCAAAGAAGAAAGCGATGCAAGTCGTCACTTGGGATGACAACTCACGTCAAATGAGTCATCCTCAAGTGATGAAGAAGACAACGCGACAGCATTCCACGCGTCCACATCTTCACCCTTCATGTGCTTGATGGCAAGTACATCCGATTCCTTGTCCAACTCCTCCCATGTTGAAAAGAACGCAACGGACGATGAATCGAGTAATTCTGAAGGTGAAGATTTTGCTCTTGCCTACCATAACTTTTGAGGGATTCAAAGAAACTGGCAAAGCAAAACAAGGAGTTTGAGAGGGAGATTGCAGGATCTCGAAGAAGAAGCAAAAAGGGCAACTCTCTCTCAAACGCTCTTGAAGTGGAAAGGGATAACTTAGTCAAAGCAAATGTTTCCCTTCAAGAGAAAAATGAGCTTTTCGAGAAAGAACATAGGAATGGTGGACAAAGCGAATTACTTCTTGAAGCTCTACGGCGAGGCTCGACAGGAAAAATGGAAATGACAAAGACCATTCTCCAACTAAAGGATGACTTAAAGCGATTCTCTTCTGGAAGGAGTAAGTTGGACAGGCTTCTTGGTCTTGGTCAAACAAATAAGTTCGGCCTCGGATACACTCAAACTGGAGACATTCCAAGTTCGAGTGGGACAGTTTTTGTGCCTCAGTCGGTATCTCCTCCTCCGACACCGGAATTCACGACAAGCAACGACAACAAGCCTACTTCATCCTCCTCGGGATCGTCAAGAACTAAGGTATGTTTTCGTTGTGGCATTTCAGGGCACATAAGGAGAAATTGCAAGATGGGAGCCAAACGCTCACCTCAAGCACCTCTTGCAATGACTACCAAAAAGGTGATTCCTCAGAAATCAATGCAAACATTTGAAGGAAAAGAGCCTTGGTAGTTCACCGCTCAAGACGACATCATCAAGGAGCAGCAATCTTCAACAAGACGCTTTCACCTAGGAAATAACTTCACGACCATTACCGACGCATTCCAAAAAGGTTTGGGTGCGCAAAGGTGAAATTTTTCCCTTGTCTTGTTACCAATGTTTCCTTGCATGCATATGATAGTTCGTCTTGGTATCTGGATAGCGGGTGTTCCCGTCATATGACCGGTGACAAAAACTGTTTTCAAACCTTTGAGAAAATCTCCGGAGGACTTGTTGTTTTCGGAGATGGTCGGTCTTCCAAAATTGTTGGAAAAGGAACGGTAGCTATTCCAGATGGCCCGGTTCTAAATAATGTGTTATTTGTTCATGGCCTTAAGACTAACCTCATAAGCATAAGTCAACTTTGTGATAATGGTTATTCAGTTAATTTTTCATCTGATGAATGTACTGTAACTGACATGAACCATGTTTCTTTTTAAAAGGGGTTAGATCAGAAAACAATTGTTATGTAGTTCCTAATAAAATTTCTGAAAAATGTAACCTAGCATCTTTGAAAAATGAAACACTTTGGCATGAAAGGCTAGGTCACATAAACTTTAAGGAACTTGCTAGAATTTCAAACAAAGATGTGGTCAAGGGGGTTCCAAACTTTCTTTTGAACAAAACATTGTGTGTGGCGGTTGCCAAAAGGGAAAACAGTCTAGGACTGCACACAAGAACTTGAACCACATAGGTACAAAACGGCCTTTGGAACTTTTGCACATGGATTTAATGGGGCCAACTCGTCAACCATCCTTGGGAGGTAAATGGTATATTTTCTTATTGGTTGATGATTTCTCTAGATATACTTGGGTAGCATTTTTAAAAGAGAAAGCTGATACTTTTGATTCTTTTCACGAGATCTGCCATCGTATTATGATTGAAAAGAATGAAAAGATTACTCGAGTTAGAAGTGATAGAGGTGGAGAATTCATAAATTCCAAATTCATTGATTTTTGCACTTCTAACGGCATTAAACATGAATTCTCAGCACCTTATACACCTCAACAGAATGGTGTAGTCGAGCGCAAAAACAGGGTCGTACAGGAGATGGCACGTGTTATGCTTCATAGCCGGAACTTACCTTTATATTTTTGGGCTGAAGCGGTGAACACTGCTGTCTATGTAATTAATCGAGTGTATTTGCGCCCGGGGACTTTGAATACACCATATGAACTGGTTTTGTAGAAAACCTAACATCAAATATTTTCGTATCTTTGGGAGTCGGTGTTTTATTTTACGTGATCGCGAAAATCTTGGAAAATTTGACTCTCGAAGTGACGAAGGGATTTTCTTAGGTTATTCTACAAACAGCAGAGCATATCGAGTTTTTAACTTAGAATCTAAGACGATCGTAGAATCGATAAATGTTAAGGTAGATGAAGCTTTTCACTTTGAATCTGAAAAATCTACCCTCGATATCTCTCTTGATGATGATACACCTGCTAATGCATCTTCTTCTAACAATTCTTTCGATAATAATGATGCATCTAACGGTTCTTCAAGTTTATCTGATGTGCAGGAATCATCTCGTGTGTCTACTCCTCTCCCTCGAAACGTTACGCATCTCCAAGGATCACCCAGATCCGAACATATTGCCAGAACCCGCATAGGGGAAGCGTCCAACCTGCAAAAGATAGTACTATAGCTACACAAATATCAGAGCTGAAATAAAATGCTGTAAAATAAATCCAATCACTATACATCAAGAAATAAAGTACAATATCCATTCCCTCAAATACAGATAATCATCATACAATGTCCTCAGTACAGCATCTCTCGACTATAAAAGGAGATAAACTAAAAAATAGTACATCAGTCTCTCCAAATACAAAAGATCTCTCTCCTCCAGATAAACAGTAAAAACAGCCAACCAGCTATGAGGAATCTCCAACCAGGGGATACAGCTACACTCCTCG